>JBBPLS010000726.1:0-10492 GCA_038089895.1 Boletellus ananas | reverse complement strand
AGTTATAGAGAATATCATTAGACCATCCTAGGCTCCACGAAACACTGGGTTAATTGGCTGATATTAAAGTGCATGGCTCAAGTTTGTGTTCATTTACAAGCTGTGCTCAGTGGTAAATGGTATTGACAAGCGAGCCTGGTTTCAAAACTTGGGTTCCACGCTAGATTCCTCTGTGCAGCGAACTAAACACGAAGGTTGGTTCATATTCAGACCCACAGTCAACGGAACGTGTCGCTTTCTTGGAGTATACCTGCATCTGGCGATTTCTCTCGGACAGATCGGACGCCACTAGCAAAGGGCACGAGGTTCATCGTAAGGTCGGGACGCCCAAGTTCTCCGAACTAGTTGTTGGGGGCATGCCAAACGGAAGAATGTGAGTGCAGATGATGGCGAGGTCGCCGTGGCCATGTGCTCAGCCGACGGTGTCGTCGTATCAGCATTATCAGCTCGTCCTCGGGACCGTCGGATGTGCACTGACAACGTTCAGATGCACGAAAGAGCTCGTGAGGGGTGTCCGGGATGCCATGGGAGGTGTGATTGCAGCACCTCATCACCAACCATTGCTAACAAAGGGACACTGCAACACAGCTCATTGGTATGCATTCAGTGTGGCGAAGCTGTTGCACAAGGACATCAGTGTTGGGAACATCTTACTGACGGAGGACGGGAGGGGCCTATTGATCGATTGGGAGTTGGCGAAGCGTGTGGACGGACCTGGTAGCAGGCGACCTAATCGCACGGTGAGCGGTGTGCTGCAAACACATTTCAATGTTGGTCAGTGATTGCTCTGTACGGATAGGGAACTTGGCAGTTCATGTCTGCGAATCTACTCCGATATCCTGGCATGACGCACACGCTCGAGGATGACGTTGAATCGTTTCTTCATGTCCTTGCCTGGACGACCCTGCGCTTCGTTCCGGCCGTTGACAAGTATTCGCCTCTCCATCGTGGAAGAGACATGATAATATTTGATGAGCATTATAAGCAACCGGATATATGAAGCAATTAATGCTGCGCTCAGGGGCATATCCTTCGGAAAACTTCAAGCCCGAGCGACCCACCCCTCTTTGTGGCCTTCTCTGGACGCTGAGTTCGCCGTTCATGGCGCTTTACGCTTCCAGTCCTCCGAACGAAGAGCTTCGGGAAGAATACGAGGAACTGAAGCGAGAGAACCCTGACAAGAAACGAGCCTACGCGAATCATCCAGTGCATATACATGACCAGGGCATGGAACGCTTAAAGTCTTCATTCTGGCTTATCGCGACAATCGAGGACGCGCTAGTAAACGAGCCTTGGCCCTCCGATGACAATTCTGTTGAAGATCTTCCAATAACCTCACCGTTTGCATGAGGTGAAGAAACTCGGATGAGGAATCGGTGGGACAATGCTTAGCAACAATTCTTACGCTCCATGGACCTTGTAGGCTGCTGAACGTCTTCTCCGAGTCCAGTGCAAGACTGTCGAAATGGGTCCGTGTCGCAGCGCCGACTGCAGTATTTGTGTCTAGCATCTAATCTGGTCTGGTTTGGTTTAGAAGTTGTACTACACCTGGTAGTGCTTGCATACAGCCCGGCATGTCATATTGAAAAGGTTTCAGATCAGATTACCATCATGTATTGCACTCGAGTCGGTGTACTTTCACTACCGCTCGGATTGAGGGAGAATCCGACTGCTAACACGTTAGTAGTGTCAGGTCCGTCTCATCTGATTTGGACTTGTTGGATGTTTACCATACGACTACTGGGTTCACCACCAATTGACCCCATACTAGGACTGATACCAATCCGACCATCAACAACCCAATGAGCCTCAGAGCTTCGAACTTGAGAGGGGAACAGGTACAATCTATGAGGCTGTGTGTGGGTACCGTAGGCACACTGGACACACCATTGGGAACAGACGGTGATGGCATTCCCACTGGGAACCGTCCCAAACAGCATGGCGCTAGACGATGTCGACGAGCTGGTAGAGCATCAGGTGAGAGACCACCGGAAAAGGTAGTATTTCCAGATTTGAATCTGGCTGGCCAAAACCCAAAGTGGGGACGTCAAGTGGATCCGATAGTAATGAAGGCCCACTCGCAAGAGGCTGGGGAGCGTGTTAGGTTCTAAGATCATCCAGGAATAAACCAAGTGCTAGAGGGAGAAAAACTCACTCAGCAATACTAGCAAGCTAGAACACAATGCCGTCGTACCGTGTTATTCAATACCATTTAGGATGCGAAAGAGACGAACGTGGCATGAAGATCAACGTGCAAGGTCAACATAGAAGTCGAGGAGGTCAACTGGAGTATGAAGTAGAAGTCGAACCTGCCAGGCATGATCTCTAGAGCATGAGACATGGCGTGGTGAGTACCACGTGTTACCGGTCGAAATGACTCAGAACGAGGATACTGGCTGAAGACAGGGAACACCAGAACGCACAATCCCATGAATGCAGGCCAAGGGGACTTACATAGCTAGGTGATCCAAACCATCCGTCAAGCTTCAGGTATGTCAAAGTGGGACGCCAATCTACTACAAGCCTATCAGCAGTAATAGACAACTCACTAGGTTGTATGGCACCATGGGGACCAGTCCAAGTGAATCTGTATGAATCCAGATAAGTTGCAAATGTAGCAGGGAACAATTCGGAATCAGGATGTGTAGGGGGTACTAGAGAAGGGTGGTTGTGGTCACATCAAATCAGCAACTTGCAAGAGTCATGGTGGCCGCCATATCATCCTCATCCTAATGTAGACTGCCATAAAGGAATGTTTAGATGACAATGACTATGATGGTCTTTCCGAGCGAACAAAGTTCATAATCAACTGGGTCAACTTGAGGCGACAGATGCAGGCACATGTGATAGACTTTTTCCATTTCCTTTCATCTCTGTATCATTTCACTGTGATAGTATAGTCTAGGCCAGTCTGGTTCCCATGTCCATCAGTCACTATCATCCTTCACATGATGTCATGGTGATGTCATAGATAGGCATAGTAGTATATAAGGACCAGCATGTATGAATATTTCCTTAGGTTCAGAATATTATCTTCTTCACCAGATCACAGTTGCTCTTTGTGACTGCCTGTGTGGATTGGTCTGACATTATTCTGAACCTATCCTCTCATCTTTACGTGCTCCCCACACTTCGCGCTGAGTATTCCCGCCTTTTGATCTTGCTGTCTTCGAGCTCAACGTGACACTGAGCTCGCTGTTCATTAATCCTCTCTACACCCCCATCTTCCCCTATACTGGACCTCAGGTTTGAGGGATCTGTTGGTGTACATGACGCACTTGGGACAAACACCCACTCCATGTTTGAAGCAGCTATTGTGCTGTGTATATGCTCATCCGGCATGACAAATAAGGATAACATTAATGAGAGTGGGGATAAAACAGTGTATAGCGGATTGGCCAGTAATAGCACCAATACCACTCTCACTTGGGGCGCAGCAACGAAGGGATTGGTGCACAGTGTGAGACTCACTGTACTAGCAGAGTGTAGTCTTGGTAATGGAGTATCAGTACCTCAATAGGGGTACTGAAGCGCAGATAAGATAGAGTTTAATGTGGGGAATTAACCTCAGGTGAGGTAAGAGTGAAATGAAGTCAGGGAACTCCTTGTGGAATTTATTCTGTTACAGCATTTTACATTACATGCCCTTTATATATGTTACATAAAGCGGAGTTATAACTCTAAACATGAGTCATGTCGAGTCATACTGACTCACATTGACTCATAGTCAATCATGTGATATAGTGTGACTTGTTCTGAGTCACATTGAGTCATGGTGACTCATAGTGGCTTATAATGACTCATACTGAGTCATCATGACTTGTGATTGTTGAAGAGCATACCTGATTATGTAATGCACAGCCTCATGACTCATAATGAGTCATGGTGAGTCATATTAAGTCATGCTATGTCGATCTCTAATGGATCTTAGATCTCATTAGGTTTAGATGCTTAATAGTGATCCTAATAGTGTCATTAGGATAATCCTACCGTAATTTGATTAGGTTAGGATTGTTAATCCAGGTTACTACCAAGTGTTACTAGGACTTGGTATTACCTTTACTACCATAGTTTCCTATGGTAAACCGGGATTAATCCAGAAGGTCTGGATTAACTTTTACCTTGATTAATTGTGTAGTACACCTTAATCTTCGACACCACCCACTTTCTATGATAAGCTAGGCCTACTCTTTTGCAATCTTTCTTTGGAACCGATCTATGATATAAGATGGACTGTCAAACAGTTGGCGCTCTGTAGTCCCATTGAGTCATTCACTTGGACACAGGAACTCGGCTCAGACTCAGATTCTGTTTGGTACTTGGTGGTTGTAGTACATAATAGCGTACACTGGAGTGCACGTTGCTTTAATTTTTTGTGCTGACAGGAGCAACGATGGTCCGGGATACTTTCCCTTATGCCTGGTTTGGCACAATACAAACCACACAGTGTTTTTGCTGTTTTAGATCATACGCATTAGTTTTTTTACTATGCCTGTGTCCACAAAGTTGAACGAGCGAAAATAATACAGTAGTTCTCGAGATTGTGGAGTAACCTGTGTCGCAGCAGGCTGGTCACTTGCTGAGTGCTTGCCGAAGTAGAGTCTCAAATATGTCGCATCACAATCGTTGCAACATCCTGACTGTCATCTGAATCAGCAATGACAGGCCCTCAGAGTTGGGGTCAGCGTACTTCCACCAGCGACCCGTGTGGAGGCTCATATGAAGCTTGGTGGATGTCTCATCAGTAGAACTTGGGCTGGTGATGTCTTCCGAGTCCACCCTAATATATTCTCCTTTTGTTCACACTTCCGAGTCGCAACCAATCAACATAGCTGCTATATTTCGGGGCTGGCAGAATCTGAACTAGCAGTGTATGACCGCTGAACTTCTGGGCGAAGGAGGGTATACCATAAAACCTCTGGCCCAATTTGAACCAAACTTCAATGCTTCATTTTCATTCTCGACAGCATTTCTGTCAACATCCTGGCATCAGCGTGGCTGCGTAGCATACTGGTGCCTCCGCTATGATTTCATGCTCATTTCCATCACTTTCTGACTGCTTCGGATCACTGCACTTTGCATTCGCTGTCAGGACAACATCAAGTGCCATTGAGAACGCTTGAGAACAGCAGAAAATGGACAGGGCTTCTGGGTAGCTGGTTAACAACACTGGACAATGGATGAGGCCAACTTTCAGCGCCCTGCACCCTGGAACCCTCACCTGACCCATTCCCAACAGGCTAGCACTTGTCTGGAGACTACCCCATTTGTGAGGTTGCCGTGCCGATAGTTTCAAAGTGTCCCGGGGGCTGCTATTGAGACGAAACTACTGATGCTGGCTGATACAAAACATGAATCAGCATGTGCGTTATGAACTTGGAGACAAGATGCAGAATTTGTCTAGGCCATCCGTATGTCCTGTTACGATTCCTTTTACTTCCTCTTCACACGCTTTACTTTTTCCTTACACCTTTACCTGGTCACATCGTGCATCACATGGATGCCATTTCTGTTGAGTCATCGTGTCTTACACACGAGACTTCCCTTCCATTCCATGACCTTCTTTCTTCCCATTGACTCATTTTATCTTTGTCATGCCTTGCTTCTCTTTCTCATTGACTCATCATGATTACTCTTACTTCGTCATCTTTTTCTCATTGACTCATCATCCATGACTCCTTATCTCTGACTGCTTATCCGCACCGCTTGGTCCGTGCGCACTTTGTCCATGTATATAAACCCGAGTACTTAGGCCTGTATTTCCTAAGCTAGTCTTACTCAATCTAGCCTCATTACCTCAGAACTCCTCGATCCACCAAGCGAGCCTAGCTCCTTGGCCGGCCCCAGAACCTTGAACCCGCCTAGTGACTCCAGTCCTAGTGCGGCTCTTACCTCAACCCGCTAAGCGACTGGTGTCCTTGCGGATTACCCCGAACTCACCAAACCCACTGACTAGACTTTGAGTCTACGTTTGACGCTACCCGCGCTGAACGTAACATGTCCCACAACGGATTCCAAATAACCTTGTAGAGTGGTACATGTACTGTAGGAGGCATTTGTCAGCCTGTTCAAGGGATATCAGGGCTCCTCGATGACAACTATTTCCTCCATGGCGTTTCCCCCTTATGGACATGTGGTGCTCTGACCCGGAGTATATAGAGCACGGGTGCACAAACTTTCTGCAGGAGTACCACTCTCCAGTTTTATACCAGGGACTGGCGCTGTGCTTGAATGTTTGAACCTTGGTGCCTATGACCACAAACTGTTGCCAGAGATCATCTCTAAGATGGGGGAGGCCACAGGGGGTCTCTACACAGACTTTGGTATCCCTCCACCCAGGTTTGGATGACATTCATGAAAAGCCCGCCTTGGATTTGACGCAGAAAATGACAAGGGTCATGCTCGCTGCTTGGCATATTCTCTCTGACCTTACCTGTTGTAGATGGTGAGGGAGATAAGGCACTTGGACGACTGTTGGCACAGCTACTCACAAGCTCAGGGGACATGAGCATCCTCGCATGGACCGGAGGATCTGGTGGTTTTTACAGCTGCCTTCCAATGAATACTTTCATATTCGCTCAACTCTCGACTTCACATATTCCTCTCAGAGTCATGACCGACACGCGAATGGGAAGTATTATCATAAAGCTGGTGCAGTGTGTACGGATGCTAGACATACTCTGAAGCTTCAGTATGCCTCTTATTTCCTACGGCCACTCCGCTCCGAGACCTTTTGGTTACGTTGACGACCATTTGACAATACAGTGCATCTGCGATGTGTCATCTGCCAACCCCGAGTAGAATCCTCAGTAGTGTATACTTCCACTCGTTGCTACATCAGTCGATCTCCCAAATACCTGGAGCGTTACTCACCACTGTACAGTCTGTACCTTTCAGATCCTTACTCAATCTCGATGATCCTGTGCCATTCATTTACTTAAAAGAGCAAGCGTACAGGGTTTGATAGGCTGCGTGCCACAGAGCATTAACTCTGACACTGCAGCTCTTGTTCCATGACCCCCGGGCCGGGCAGTGTGTCGATGATGATGCCAGCAGCCATGTTGCGTGAACAGGGCAATCAAATCTCAGGCCACGTCGGCCCAACCCGGGTTATCGGGGATTGCGCTAAGCATGGGGTGGCGCATTCCCATGAACGTTGTAGCCAGAAGAATGTCCATTGACATCAAGACACCTACTAGTAGGAGCCTGACTTGATCACAACAAGTACTCAAACCCACTTGGCGACGTGTTCTGGACCACTCAAGGCTTGAGCCTTTTTTTTTGCTGCCGCAATAAATGGCATGCCGGCGCAATTGCTGGTATGCTTGTTGACATTGATACTGGACAGCCTACTGAAGCCGAAATGCCATTGACCCCGGTTTCACATCAAACCCACTGTTCTACGTCACCTCATACACTCTAAAAGAGCCACTGGACAACCACTCACTGTGCATGCATGCCAGGTGCGACTGTTTGCCACCGAGAAATGACAGTCATAATAGTGTGACAAACCTGGGGTCCCTTGGGGTTAGCAATGGTTCCTGGTAAAGCTGTTGACACACACACCCCTTCAAATCATAGCCAACTCTTCCATGGAAGTGCCAAGATGATGGATGACGCGTCTCCCCCACACCCTTCCTTTCCCTTTCGAGCGACCCCAGTTTCCTAGCCAGGGCGAGCACTGTGATTACTGCTTCGCACGCTGCTTGGCACCCCTTGCACTTGCAAGACAGATCTTGTGGTTTCCCACCAGCCGGCGATACATCGTCTGATGACGCGGATGGATCATTGTTAGCACAGGAATGCTCCTGCTTGTATGTGTATTGATCTACCTGGCAATCGAGGCGGGTCCGTTTACTTTCATCACGTATAAAAGGTGCAAGGAGCGAGCCTATGGTGGCACACGAATTGTCTCTTCCAGATTTCTCCATGTCATCCACCATCTCCCTTGACCCATTTTTGACCAGGGCACCAGAGGTCCTGGACAAGGCTCTGGGTGCGCTCCATCTCTATCCCGCACTCGACGCAGTTGGTGCTTGTGCTGTTGTCTGGGCAATCCTCAGATAGAGGCCCATGTCTCATGAGCGACTCCACACCATACAACTCAGAGGCCCTCCTAGCGAGAGCTTTGTCTATGGTGTCAGGGACAAGGTATTTGACGTGGATCATCCTGGCAACATCTACGAAGCATGGGCTCGCGAGTATGGGCCTGTTTACGAGGTATCTTCGACCCTTGGTGGCAAGCGGATCGTGTTGTACGATCCCAAGGCTATTGCGCATTTCTATGCCAAAGAAATCTGGACATACATCCAGACCCCAGTCAGCAAGAGATTCTTTGCGGATGTGGTGAGTGAGGGTTTTTACACTATGTATGCACTGTCGCTGGCTATTAATCATTCTGATCCAGTTCGGGAAAGGTTTGCTATGGTCTCACGGGGAGAACCACAAGAGGTGAGTCTGTAGGCTTTGTGCCCGAGCAAGCTTACTGATGAGTCTACGAAACCTCAGGCAATGCAGGTCATTAGCTTCTGCCTTTAGCATCACTGCAATCAGGCAAATGACAACAATTTTTTATGATTCAGCATACAAGGTACGTATTCTATGCTGACATATTGTTAGCCATCCTGTCTGAAGTGGTTATGAACACAAGGCAAAGAGCGCTTGGGATGGACTCATCGAGTTGGGTGGTTGGGATGATGCAGTTATCGACGTTCAGAACTGGTGAGTTCCATGAGACGGCTGTTCATGATTTATGTCTAACTTGTCTATCTTGGAGGATGAACCATATTTCGTATGTTTCTCCTTGTCATCTTCTTGCGATATACCTATAACCACTACTCAGTCTTGATACCGTTGGTATTGCGGGCTTCTCTCACAATTTTGGAACCTTGGAAGGCAAGCACGCATCTGTCACTGAGGTCTTTGACGCGTTTGGCGCATCTCGCTCCTCGGAAGACAACAAGATGGTCTTCCTCTTGTCTCAGAAATTTCCATCTCTTGCACGCCTTCCCACCTCATGCACAAAGCTCTTCCAGAGCCTCAATGTCACAATGGAGGAGATCTCAAAGGTACTACTAGCAAGAATGCAAAAGGAGTTAGAGATAGGTGTTGTTGGAGAAAGAGAAGAAAAGTCTATCATAGGCTTACTTAGTTCGTGTCCAGTGCAGGTTTTTCTGTAGGCAGGCTTACTGAACTCAGAAGCAGTTAAGGGTGCAAGTGGCGCTTCGGCATTTCCCTTGACCCAAGAGGAAGTGATAGCACAGGTAAATACCTTGTTTTACTCATGCTCAAGGCTCGTTATTGATTTCGTGTCAGATGAAAGTCTTGATGGTTGCAGGATATGAAACAACTTCTGGTGCATGCTTCCTATATATTTGAAAGAATATCTGGCCAATTCCTCTGCTTGTAGTCAGCCTGACAGTAAACATAAACAATGAATGTTTAACTTATATGCCAACTTATGTGTTTGTATGTCCAGTGGGCGCTCCTTGAACTATCACGAAACCCGGGTGTTCAAACGAGACTGTGAAATGAGCTTCTCGAGCATGGTATGGACCCGACGTATGACGAGCTCAGCAACAATCTCCCCTATCTTGATGCTGTCATTCACAAGATTTTGTGCATTCACCCACTGATTGTTGAGATTACCTGCATGGTATGTCCCTACTTGTCTCTTGCAGCCATCGTTGCTCACCATCTACCCTCCCATCCTTATCACACCGTGCGGTGGTGACTCTCGATGTATTCTGGTGCGATATCGGTCGGACAGGCCATTGAGGATGACATCATCCCACTCTCTGAACCAGTTTGCATCAAATCAGGCAAGCTAGTTGATAGCCTGACGATCTCCAGAGGTACACTCATAACAATCTCGATGGAATCCATGAATCGTTCGACGGTGATCTGGGGGGACGACACTAAAGCATTTCGACCAAACCGATGGCTCGAGGACATGTCCGGCCAGAGCAGGATCCCGGCCAAGACAAAAGAGGTCCAGGGGCATCGCCATTTGCTTACATTCATCGACGGGCCAAGGACATGCTTGGGCAAGAACTTTGTAGTGGCCGAGTTCAAGGTGCGTAGATAGGGGCTGAGGTGATAGATCAGGTTCTGAGTCACTCACCCTCTTCTATCTTTTGCAGGCGGTGCTGACGGTCCTTATCAAGAACTTTGTTTTCGAGCTGTGTGATGGTGCAGATTCGACAGTTGAGCTTGGGAAAGGAATGGTTCCAAGACCCAAGATTGCGGGTGAGGTGGGGTGCAAGCTTCCTTTGCGCGTCTGGGCATATGTAGCCTAAGATTCGCTAGTTATTCTTTACCTTCCACAAACTCACTTGGGCTGACCATAGCCCAACCAAGCCTGGTCTACAGTGACTCACAAAATTGTCCCAATGTTTTGCACTTTTTGATTGTTCATTGAATAACTCTGGGGGACAAACACATATAAACAAAGTGTTGGTGTATCAATGGAAGCATGTACTAAGGGCTAAGC
>JBBPLS010000725.1:0-10500 GCA_038089895.1 Boletellus ananas | reverse complement strand
TAGCCCTTAGTACATGCTTCCATTGATACACCAACACTTTGTTTATATGTGTTTGTCCCCCAGAGTTATTCAATGAACAATCAAAAAGTGCAAAACATTGGGACAATTTTGTGAGTCACTGTATATGGATTCTTTGACTCAGACAAACATACTTCCAGATATTCATTGCACCCAGCCAGTCTGAGGATACCTACCCTGGGCCACAATTTCATCCCAATCAGGCCAGACTCACCTCAATATGAACCATCCACTCCTGAACCCAAAACAAGACCAATCTCCATCCCTCCTTCATGACCCACTCACGCATGAGTATACTCCAGATGAACTAGCCACAGTTCAGGAACAGGTCCAGATGACCATTTTACTACCCAAGAAGAATCCTCTTCCACATCAGGCCCTATGGCTAGACCATCTGTTGACTATGCAAGATGACAATCTGTCACCTTCTCACCTTCCTCTATTGACTCTCCCTCACCTCAAGGGTGTTGCCTGAAATGAAATGCCATACTTGTGAGGCCAGAGATCACTATTGACCCACATGTCAACTTTACCAATGCCCTTATTGCTTCCTTTCTACTCCAGAGCATCTCCAATACTCTTGCCCAAAACACATTTGCTCCATCTGTGGACTTAGGAGATATGGTGATGTAATCTGTTTGGAGGATTCCACTCTTCATGTCTCTTCTGGAGACAAGGGAGGAGCAGAATGTGACACTAGGGGTGGTATTGTCTGAACAGGTGTCTCAAACCAACACCAGGAATATTGTTATGGACAAGCTGTTGGTGGGCTGTTACTATTTCTTCTCTTCCCCTATTGGTACTCCTTTTATGATTCACTCTTGGCAGACTGCCTCTTGTCTTCTAGGTTTGGACAGCCTCTGACTAGATGACCAACCATAACCACCTTTCCCTTTGTATCTGTAACTGGATGGCAATCCTTTTAGTATGTAACTATCCAATGTTTCTTCTCACAAATCTGCTCTGGCAAGGCACAACCCCACACCTTCTATATTGTGCATTACACTTCTCCTATTTCATAGATGTGTCACTCCCACAGCCATATCTGCTTACTATGGCTGTGTTTCCCTTTAACTCATACTGGGTACTCTCTCACAATCCCCTTTCATTGAGTATAGCTCTATCCAGGTATTTACACACACTATATTTTTTCCTCAGTTAGTTCTGTGCAACAATGTGTAGTTTCTAGCAGGCCACAAGTCCTTGAGAGGATAGTGAGATCTTTAAGCTTGTCCAAGTCTCACATCACTTATTGAGTGTGCACTCAATAGTTAGTCTCTATGTGTATGCATAACACACCCTCCTCTTGGAGGAGGAACAACAGTTCTATTACTTCTCCAACCAGCCAGCACTGCCAGAAGGACCCTGGATTCATGTACAGTGACTCCAAAAAACATTCCAATGTCTAACCCTAAAGCAGTGCATGAAGTGCACTGCAAACACCTGTGGGAATTGTGCTTGGCATTGGTGGAAACAAACAAAGTACATACTCTCAGCTACAACGTTGGTCCCTGGGTCATGTGATTTGGTTCAGTGGCAGTAGAGATATGTCCATTTCAAATCAATAACTACATCGGAACATTTTTTTCACTTTTGATCTAGAATGGATATTTGGTACATATTAGTACTTGATATAGCCTCTCTTGGCTTTAAGCACTGCCTCAACTCTCCTAGGCATGCTCTCAATCAATCCCTGACACACCTCAACTGGTATCTTATCCCATTCCTCTCTATTCCTTTAGGGGGATATTCATACCCAGCAAGCTTTCTTTTGAGGTGACCCCATAGATGTTCTATAGGATTGAGGTCAGGAGATTGAGCTGGCCACTCCATAACCCTAAATTCCTGTTCATCTAGCCATTCCTTGACCTTTTTGCACTTGTGCTTGGGATCATTGTCTTGTTGAAAGATGACATCAGAGGGATTGAGACCATAGAACCCAATGGAATCCTGGAGTTCACCCTTCAAAATTTGAAGGTAAAGGTCTCCATCCATCCTACCATCAATCTTAGTAGCATAGTCAATCCCATCCCAAGTCATACAGCCCCACAACATCAAAGATCCTCCACCAAACTTGAGAGTTCCTGCAACCAACCTGTCATTAAGCTTTTCTCCAGGCTTTTTCCACACCAATTTGCATCCATCTGACCCAAGGCAATTGATCTTGGTCTCATCAGACCATATCACCTGTTTCCAACCCTCTAGAGTCCAATCCTTATGGGTATATGCATAGTCTAAATGAGCTTTGTGATGCTTGATATAGAGGAAAGGTTGTTTAGACTTGACCACAGCTTTCATACCAGTCTTTTTCAAGTGGAGGCAAACTGTGTTGGAAGAGAGGGATTGGTTGGTGATGGTGGTGAGTGATTGGGTGAGCTGGACAGCATTTTCAGCTTTGCCAGAAGTGATACGATGGATAGCATGTTGAATATTGATAGGAGAAAGTTGGATGGATGACCTCCAACAGACTTTTGAAGGGTAGAGTGCTCCTTGGTATGAAGTCTGGATATGGCAGCAAGGATAATACCTGTGCTAGAGGCAATAGAGCAAGCTGAATGGCTAGAATCAAGCTGGGAGAGAATAGTGTACTTTTGAGTAGTAGAGAGAGATTGCATGATGATAGTGGTTGAAAGTCAAGAGGTGTGGGAATTGTTTCAAATTCAGACTCATATTTACATATGTATCTGTGTTTATATAATCAAACAAGAACAAAAATCTGTGGTTTTGACATAGATTTAGAGAAGTGAAAAAGTGTTCCAATGTAGTTATTGATTTGAAATGGACATATCTCTACTGCCACTAAACCAAATCACATGACCCAGGTACCAGCGTTGTAGCTGAGAGTATGTACTTTGTTTGTTCCCACCAATGCCAAGTGCAATTTCCACAGGTGCTTGCAGTGCACTTCATGCACTGCATTAGGGTTAGACATTAGAATGCTTATTGGAGTCACTGTAGGTGGACCCACTGACTCAGACAAACATTTCTCCAAGCATTGCATGACCCAACCAGCATGAGGGTATCTACCCCCATCCACAATTTTGTCCCAGTCAGATCAGACACTCCTTGCTATGAACCTGTCACCCCAGAGCAGCAATCTCAACCAATCCTAGTCCCCCACCAAGACCCACTTTGGTATGAGTATACACCAGATGAACTAGCTGTAGTTCAGGAGTGGGTTCAGACAACCATCCACTCACTCAAGGAGAAACTGGCCCCATACTAGGACCTGTAGATCAATCACATGCTACAAGTGAATGCCAATGACCTGTTACTTGTTGGAGCTATGATTGCGCACTTAGCGCATTTTGAGTAGTTTACCATATTTAGCTTCTCAGCCACATTGTGGCTGATTGTTTGTGGTTGTTTCCTTCGCTCTCGTCTTATTGTCGGAGTTCCACTGTCGTCTTCTTCAGTTTCTGACAGTGGACTCCAGGTATGTGTACTTAGCATCTGCTTCAATATAGTTTCTGACAGTGGACTCCAGCTCAGTTGTTCTAGCTGTAATATTACTTTCTCCCCTCCCTCTACTGTTGCTCCCTCACCTCAAGGGTGCCATCTAATATGCCACACTTGTGAGGCCTGAGCTCACTATTGATCTGCCTGTTGACTTTATCAATGTCTTTACTGCCTCCTTTCTACTCCCATACATCCACAATATTCTTGTCCAGAATACACTTGCTCAGTCTGCAGGCTCAGGGGACATGGTGATGGAATCTGCTTGGAGAATTCCACCATTTACACTTCTTTGGGAGATGAGGGAGAAGCTGAGCAAAACACCAGGGGTGATAGTGTCTGAACAGGTGTCACAAACCAACACTGGGGGTAATGTTACAGATAAGCTATTGGTGGACCATTACTATTTTGATTCCCTTCCTTATGGTACTCTGCTTTCAGTTCACTCTTGGCCAGCTGCTTCTCACATTCTTGGCTTGGGCTGGATGACCAACCATACCTGGCTTTCCCGTTCTATCTACAGCCAGACAGTGATTCTTTTGGTGTGTAACTGATCTGTATTTCTTCCCATGAACTCAATTAGACAAGGCATGACCTCACACTTTCCTAATTTAGTATTACACTTCTCCTATTTCATAGACATGTCACTCCTCCATCTATATCTGCTTACTATGGTTGTATTTCCCTTTGACTTATACTGGGTACTCTCTTGTGTTCCTCTTCTGTTGAGTACAGCTCTGCCTGAGTATTTATATGCATTATGTACTTGTACTTCCTAGCTTGAAGTCTTGCATCACTCATTGAGTGTGTGCTTGACAGTTAGTCTCTGTGCATTTGTGTAACAGATAGTGGGAATGGGGATAGAGGTACTGAGGTGAAGGGTGGTAGAGAGGGATGAAAGATGGGAAAGACTGGAGAGGAAGTTACTGTGGGGGGAGATGGTGAAGTGAGGGCATGAGGGATGATAAGCTCAGCTGAGAGCTGGTGGGCTAGCTCAAGGGTTTCTTTGTACTCTTGTTGAGTGAGAAGAAGATCAACTAAGGCAGTCTCAGAATTGGAGGTGGACTCTTCATTGTCAGAGGAATCAATCTGAGTATGAGGTGTGGTCTGCCACCTGCAGTAAGGAGGGGGAGACAGTGATTGCAAAATGGTGAAGGCTTACAGCAGTGGTAGCCTTGGGAGGGAAGCTAGACTCTAGTTACACTTGGCCCAAGTAGAGGACAAGTGCAGACTTAGTTGATGAAGGACAAGGGTGAGAACAAAAGACTAGTACCTTTGGAGACAAGAGTGACATTGGCCTGAGGGTCTTCCTGAGGCAACAAGGGCAATGTGGATGCTGAGGCAGAGATATTTCCAGTCTAGGTTTGTCCTAGCTGGTGGGCAAGGAGTGAAGGATGAGAGTGTGGAGGGAAGAATATGGTGATTGCCAGGTAAGTCTAGCTGAGGGTGCAAGGCTAGACTACTGGGGTTATATACATGTCTGTGATGTACACAGACCAATTACCATAATAGGAGAGCAATAGGAGAGTCCAAGTTAGGTTAGACAAGGGCATATGTGAGAATGACTATTCTGGTCAAAAGGAGTACAGTGACCTGCAAAACTGTTGCAATATTTAACCATGACATGGTTTGTGAAGCACACCATAAGAAAGCATGGGAATGTTGCTTAGCTTTGGTGGGCCCAAACAAAGTGCAAACACATGGCTTCACAGTCATCTATAAATCATGTGATTTGGCCTAGTGGCTGTGGAGATATGCCCATTTCAAAACAGCAATACTATTGCAACAGTTTTGCACCCTTTGGTATTGACATTGGAATTTCATTGAAATGATATAATGTTTGGCAATGTTTGGTCATATAAACAAAGATACACATATAAATATCATGTCTGAGTCTGAAATAATTCACATGCATATTTATTTTCAACCACATCATCATGAGATCTGTTTCTTCCACTCAACAGAACACCATCCTCTCTATGCTTGATGCTGGCCAATCTGCCCACTCTATTGCTGCTACCACTGGTGTTCATGTGTCTACCATATCCAGGCTCTGCTTCAAAAAGTGTTCTGAGCCTCAGAAGTCTCTTGGAGGTCATCCATCCAAGCTTTCCTCTACCAATATCCATTATGCTATTCATGTTGGGAATGTGCAATCTGTGCATTGCTGTAAGACCTATGGGTAAAGCATCCCAATGGAGTTTTGTCTCCATAGTGCTGGACTAACCCCCCTGGCACTGACACTGGTATCCCAACCATATAGCTCAGTGGTTAGAGCACCTAGTATACAACTAGGAGGTTGCTGGTTCAATTCCAGCTCTGGTCACATTTTCATAACAATTCATCTTATCTCTTCTGGAAAGGCAGAAAATGCTGTTCAAGTAACAACAGCTCTCACCAATGTTGTCAACCAACCCCTCTCTACCACCACAGTATACCAGCACTTGAAAAAAACTGGTATGAAGGCTGTAGTCAATTCCAAATGATCTCTTCTCTCAGCCAGGCATTGTATGGCCTATCTAGACTTTGCCTATGCCCACAAGAATTGGGCTGTGGAGGATTGGAAGAAGGTAGTATAATCTGATGAAACCAAAATCAATTGTCTAGGGTCAGATGGGTGCAAATTGGTGTGAAAAGGGCAGGTGAGGGGCTCAATGATAGGCTGGTTGAAGAAACCCTCAAGTTTGGAGGAGGTTCTCTCATGATGTGGGGGTGTATGACCTGGCAGGGAGTTTGCTATGCTACCAAGATTGATGGCAGGATGGATGGAGACCTTTATCTTCAGATTTTGAAGGATGAACTGCTGAATACTCTGTAGCATTATGGTCTTTATCCTCCTGACATCATCTTTCAGCAGGACAATGACCCCAAGCATACCTGCAAGAAGGTGAAGGAGTGGCTTGGAGAGCAGGATTTTAGAACTATGGTGTGGCCAGCACAGTCTCCTGACCTAAACCCCATTGAACATCTCTGGGGTTACCTCGAGAGGAGGCTAGCAGATCATGAACATCCCCCTAATGGGATTCATGAATTATGGGAGAGAGTTTGGGTGGACTGGGAGGGAATACCACTGGAGGAGTGTCAGAAGTCGATTGAGAGCATGCCTAGGCAGGTTGAAGCAGTGATCAAGGTAAAAGGAGGCTATACAAAGTACTAATACACATTCAATATCAAAGGGTGCTAAACTGTTGCAATGGTATTGCTGTTTTGAAATGGGCATATCTCCTCAGCCACCAGGCCAAATCACATGATTTATAGATAGCTGTGTAGCCAAGGGTTTGCACTTTGTTTGGGCCCACCAAAGCTAAGCAATATTCTCATGCTCGCTCATGGTATGCTTTGCACACCATGTCAGGGTTAAACATTGCAATAGTTTTGGAGGTCACTGTAAAAATGAGACCAAGGTGAATCTGATGATGACTAATCACAATATGGGATAAGCGAGGAAGAGTAAGCAGAAAAGAAGAGAAAAGGATGAATCATAACAATTGAAAAGGTATACAGTGGCTCAAAAAACTGTCCCAATGTTTGCATGTTTTGTATTAATTGGCTTCTAACCCCAATAACCCCTGCCCCAGACCTAACATATGGGTATATGAAATAACATACTCCCTCTTGGCTTTCTATCCATGTAAGGATCAAAAGAGTTGGTCAAGATTTGATGAAATGGCAGCTATTACAAAATGACAGCTCATTGGGACAGCTTTTTGACTTTAACTTTCTATTACATACATTAGACCCTGGAGTGCTGTAACATTGTTACATAACTTAGGTAAATGCTATACTATGTTACTGTTATGTAATAGATTATGATATCACCTATATAAACCATGCCATCACAAATATATTTCCTAATTTTCCCTATGAAACACCTCTCTGCAGCTCAAAGGGACAACATCATCTCTCTTGCTTCTCTTGATTTTTCCTGTTGAAAAATTGCATCCCAAACTGGGATAGGGAAGTCTACTGTGGCCAGAGTCCTTCAGAAAGTCTATCCAATGAAAGAAAACCACTGTGGAGGATGACCTTCAAAACTCTCCTCTACCAATAAATGTGCTACTGTCCAGCAAATCATTACTGGCAAGGCCAACAATGCAGTTGAGGCCACTCATTTCATCAACTCCATCATCACCACCCCTGTCTGCTTCCAGACAGTCAGGAATACCCTTAAGGAGGCCTCTCTTAAGGCTGTAGTGAAGAAAAAGAAACCCCTCCTTATTGCTACCCATAAAAAGAGGGGGTTGAGGTTTGCTTTCAAGTGATCCCTGATGGTTTGAGGCTGTATAGGGTGGAATGGAGTGGGGGTTCTGAGTGAGGTTGAAGGGAGGATGGATGCTAAACAGTATGTGGCCATTTTGGAAGGAGGATTGTTGCAAAGCATGGAGGAATCAGGGATCTCTGAAGAGGAGGTTATGTTTCAGCAAGACAATGATCCCAAGCATACCTCCAAAAGGGCTCAAAACTGGTTTGAAGAGCAAGGTATCAAGCTTTTGGATTGGAGTCTCCAGACCTCAACCCCATTGGACACACTCGGAATCATCTCAAAAGATGCCTTTCAGGTTATGAGAAGGCTCCTTCAGGGGTTCATCAATTATGGGATAGGGTGGTGGTAGAGTGGGGGAAGATTTCTGTGGAAGAGTGTCAGAAATGGATAGAAAGTATGTCCAGAAGGATTCAAGCAGTTATAAAGGCAAAGGGAGGTCATACCAAGTATTAAATACCCTACCTAGCATAAAGTCAAAAAACTATCCCAATAAGCTGTCATTTTGTAATGGCTGCCATTTCATCAACTTTTGACCAACTCTTTTGATCCTTACACAGATAGAAAGCCAAGAGGGAGTACATTATTTCATATACCCATATGTTAGGTCTGGGATAGGGGTTATTGGGGTTAGGAGCCAATTAATGCAAAACATGCAAACATTGGGATAATTTTTTGAGCCACTGTATGTATAAAGGATGCTCCCAACTCAGTAATAACTAGTCTTGTCCTCTTGAGTTTCCTCACACAACTCTTGACACTAGGCTCACCCTCTACTTGGTTCTTAATAGCTGTTTCACTAGCTAAGGCCTAGTTAGTAGTTGTTTCATAGATGGGCTAGTAGCAACATGTCAATTTTTTCCTACTCAACTCTTATGTAGTCACCTAATAATCAACATGTTTCCTATCATAATTTAAGTCCTACATGACCAATCTGTAGCAGTCTCCAATAGTTTGAGACCAGTTGTTGGAAGGACTGACCTAGACCAACTGCAACCATCTTCAAGACTGATGAAGACTAACCCTACACAGTCCAATCCAGTTATTTGAGACCCAGCCAAAGTAAAAGACCAGTCCAAACTGGACTTTGCAAATATCCCTTTGATTTATTGAAATCTCATTTCCTATATCAAAAGTCCCAAAATTGTTCTAATGTAGTTGTTGTTGTTGGAGCTATGATTGTGCACTTAGCGCATTTTGGGTAGTTTACCATATTTAGCTCCTCAGCCACATTGTGGCTCATTGTTTGTGTTTGTTTCCTTCGCTCTCGTCTTATTGTCGGAGTTCCACTGTTGTCTTCTTCAGTTTCTGACAGTGGACTCCAGGTATGTGTACTTAGCATCTGCTTCAATATAGTTTCTGACAGTGGACTCCAGCTCAGTTGTTCTAGCTGTAACAGGTTATGAGCCCTGCGCTCTAGTCGCAGCAATTCGGTATTCACCACCCGACGAAAATTTTCACCTGCCTTCCATCCACCTGCCTCCCTCACCTCTCTCACTCCTACTCCCACCAATCCTTCACTATGTCTTCCGAGCCCCAACACCACTCCACGTGCATTCAACCACTCACTGGAACAAACTATGTCACTTGGAGCAAAGAAATGAAAGCCTTACTGCGCTCTAAGGGTCTCTGGCAACTTGTGGATGGAAAGGAAACTCAACCTTCCACTTCTGGCCCTGAACAAATTGCTTGGGACATCAAGCAGGACAAGGCCGCCGGCGAGCTTATGCTCAACATTGCGCCTGACCAGCGTGTCCACATCCGGGCGCACCAGGACGACCCCACGGAGGCCTGGGCAGCTCTCAAGAAGGTGTTCGTGCAGCAGAAGGCAAGCAGTCGGTTCGTGGCCTACGACGAATTTTTTAGTATTCACAAGCGGCCAGATGAGTCCCTGCCTGCTCTGGCAGCTAGAGTGGAGGAATCCATGCTCCGCATCCAAGATCTCCGCTCAACGAGCTTCAACATGAAGACCCTAGACGCGGAGTTGACGTGCATGGCGATGATCCATGCTCTTGGCCCAGACTACTCCCACTTCGTGTCCCCACTCGCCCTACTCACAGACCTGGATAAGGACAAGGTGAAGGCAGCCTTCCAAACAGAGGAGATTAACCGCCGCCCGCACTCAGACGCCACTACCACTACAACTGCCAACAGCGCTCTGTATACATCGTCCTCCAGCTGCGCATGCCCTAGAAATGCGCCATGCGCATTCTGTGAGAGGCCCGGGCACTGCCAATGCAGGTGCAATCCCCTACAGCGTGCAAAGCGGTACTACAAGAAGAACCGGGACAATTTCAAGAAGGCGGACCAGGCTCAGACACAAGGGACCAATGCGGAGAATGTGGAGCACGCAGGCAATGCAAGTCTTCGTACCAGTGACCCCACTGACCCTTTCTCGCCACTTCAACTCGATGCTGACCATGACTGGAATGCAGACTCGGGCGCCACTGCTCATATGACGCCCCATCATCACTGGCTGCGCAACTACAGTCCCAAACGCGTCCCTATCAAGCTCGCCGACAACACTGTGGTCTATTCAGCTGGAGTCGGGTCTGTAGTCTTTCGGCCTATCATTGATGGAAAAAGCGGTCAAGCAGTCGAGTTTAGCAATGTTCTCCATGTTAGAGCTGTGATTGCACACTCAGCGCATTTTGAGTAGATTACTGCATTTAGCTTCTCAGCCACACTGTGGCACAATTGTTTACATTTGTTTCCTTCGCTTCGTACTTTGTGTCGGAGTTCACTGTCTCTTTCTTCAGTTCTGA
>JBBPLS010000724.1:0-10506 GCA_038089895.1 Boletellus ananas | reverse complement strand
CTTACTCGATTCCAGCGATCTCGAAGCCTGGACGAAGGCACTCTTGTCGGCAGACAGAGTCCTGCAGGAGATCGCCTTGCAGAAGAGAGAATCCTGTGGGCCTCAACGACCACCACCATTGATGTTCCATCCGCTCCCTATGCTACCCCAGCAGGGGTATGTCTCTCCACGGTACCGAGGAAGCAACCCAGTACCAAACTACCAATATCGTCAGCCTGCTTCTGCCCCCACACCATCACTACTGGCTCAACCCGGTCTCTACACACCTGGGGTGTTCCCAGGACAGGGAGTACCCATGGACCTTTCCAAGGCACGTGCCGAAGGAAAGTGTTGCATGTGTGGGAAACCTTGGCCCTGTGCCAAACATTTCCAACCCTGCACCTGCCCCACCAAGATGATGACTTTTAGAAATCGTCAAATAAATTATACGGACACAGATGACCTTGCAAGACAGATCTTGGAGGTAGAAAAAGAACTGGGTTTTCAAAGCGGAGAGTAGATATGACCTTGTCTAACTCTCCTGTATTCGCTACAGTAAATAAATTTTCTTGTTTACCTGTTGACGAAAATGAGGTTGGAAAACTAAGATACAAATGATTGGGGAATGAAGCGAGAACCCCAATCAAAGGAACTGAGTCCAACACGGGTTACAACCTACATAGCACTGAAGAATCTGAGATCCTTCCACAACAATGAAAGTTGGTCGGAACTCAGATAGCCTTGGCAGTACCAGCGGGAACCTATGGAAGGGTTGCCCCATGAAGCGGACTGTCATTGAAAGGAATAGATGTCAGAGCCAGTGTCATCGATGCCGATTATCAAGGAGAGGTCAAAGTCCTCCTAATAAACAACTCCAATGTTAAGTTTGACATCAAAAAAGGAGATAGGATCGCCCAGCTGATCGTTGAAAAGATCAGTCTGGAAAAATTAAACGAACAAGAACACCTTGAGGATATGACCTGAGGAGAGAAAGGCTTCAGATCGACAGGAGTCTCCGAAGAAAAGAAAAAGAAGAAGAAGAAGGTGCGCTTCGACAAGTCAACAGAACCCAAGGAGGTTCCCGAGATCCATACACAAGATAAGATGGACACTCGGAGCGCAGCCAGAGGAGATAAGGAGTGGTTGAACACCATTGATCCATGGACATGCCAGTGGATTAAAAAGGTGATCGACCACAAAGACAAACAACGAGCGATCAAACATGTAAGGTCGTTCGTGCACGAGTCAAGAATTGGGGAAATTGAACCCCAGACAATAAAGTTGCTGAAAGAAGCAACAGAAATGGAAGCGCAGTTTGCACTAAGAGAGTTGCAAAACAAGCCGCATTTCATAAAAAGAAAGCGATCTGACAATGCATTCGAAATCAAAGGCAAAATATTGAAGACAGACGGGATCACGATACTGGTGACAGCCCTCCTTGATTCAGGGTGCACCAGAATGGTGATTGATAGCAGGTTCGCCCAAGAAAAGACCTGCATACATATCGACTGCCAGTCCCAATTCCCATCTACAATGCCAACGGAACTCAGAATGTAGAAGGGTCAATAAAAGAATTCACCATAATGGAATTGCATATAGGGGAACATAAGGAACAAATCGCCATGGCCATCTTCAAACTAAGTACACACGACATCTTTTTAGGCCATGACTGGTTAAAAAAGCATAACCCCTCCATTGACTGGTGAATCAAAAGTATCAAATTCAACTGTGGAAATGACCACACCGAAGGACTCATGGAGAATCGAAAAGAGGAATGTTTGTTCTACATTGACCAACAATACCTTCGAAATCTCTCCACTGATATTGCAGCCGAAACAGGAAAAGAAAAAAGAGCAAAAACATTTGAGGAAACAGTACTGGCCCATTATCATGACTACAGAGACATTTTCGAAAAGGAAATGTTCGACGAACTCCCTCTCCGACGACCATGGGATCATGCAATCAAACTCCTTCCAGGAGATCATAAAATCGATTGCAAAATGTATAACTTGACAGCTGTCAAGCAAAAGGAACTCGACGACTTTTTAGAAGAAAACCTAAGAACTGGGTGAATTTGTCCATCCAAATCTCCCTTCGCATCAGCCTTCTTCTTTGTCAAAAAGAAGGATGGCAAGCTTCGACCAGTGCAGGATTACCGAAAACTCAATGACATCATGGTCAAAAATTGGTATCCCTTACTCCTAACATCTGAGTTGGTGGACAAATTAAAGGAAGCCAAGTACTACACCAAGCTCAATATCCGTTGGGGCTATAACAATATTCGCATGAAAGAAGGCAACAAATGGAAGGCAGTGTTTCGAACAAATCGTGGCCTGTTTGAACCATTAGTCATGTTCTTCGGTCTCACCAATTCCCCAGCCACTTTTCAAACAGTAATGAATGAGCTTTTCTGAGACCTCATTAATAGAGGAAAAGTTGTTGTGTACATCGACGACATTATGATCTTCACCAAAACACTGGACGAACACAGGAAGATCACCTGCGAAGTCCTTCAAATCCTTTGCGACAACAAATTAAATCTGAAGTACACAAAATGCGACTTCAAAGTACTCGAAACGGAGTATCTCGGATTAGTAGTATCAGAAGGGGTCATAAAGATAGACCCAGGAAAAGTCAAGGGCGTTCTCGATTGGCCCGCACCCACTAATAAGAAACAATTGCGTGGTTTCCTCGGCTTTCTCAATTTCTATCGCCGATTTATACAAAACTTCGCACAAGTGGCACGGCCCTTGAATGCTCTCACGTCAATCAAAAAAGATTTTGAGTGGTCTTCCGAATGTCAACAGTCATTTGAAGCACTCAAAAAGGCTATCACATCCGCCCCCGCCCTGCGTATGCCTACAGAAGACAGGCCTCTACGCATCGAAACAGATGGTTCAGGGATTGGCCTTGGGGCCATTCTTACACAAAAGCAAGACGATCGCTGGCACCCCATCGCCTTCATTTCCAGGTCTCTCAGCGATGCTGAATACAACTACCTGGTTGCTGATTTGGAACTCGCCATGATCATTTTCGCCCTTAAAGAATGGTGTCATTACCTCCTTGACACCAAACACCCCTTTACCATCCTCACCGACCATAAAAACCTGTCATATTTCACTAAACCCTAGGATTTATCTCACCGACAGGCTCAATGGCATCAACTACTCCAGGAATATCACTATTCCATCGAGCACCAGCCCGGATGCACCAACCCGGCTGATGGTCTGTCCCGGAGACCAGACTTTGAAAAGGGGGTAACAGACAACATTCAGGTTACCATTTTACCAAAAAAATTACAAAACAACACTATAACCACAAAAACAATAGAAAATCAAATAAAAGAAAATCGAAACAAAAGAGAAGCGTTCATACAGGAAGGTCTTAAAAGAAAAGACTCACCATGGAAGGAAGAAGAGGGACTGGTAAAATGGAAAACGCTCCTCTATGTACCAAAGGAACCATCTCTGCAGGAACAAATCATACGTGAAAATCATGATCCTCCTCTCGCAGGCCACCCAGGGGTCAGGAGAACCCATGACCTAATCAAAAATAACTACTATTGGCCTACCCTCAAAAGAGATGTCAAACGGTACGTTCGAGGATGCAACAAATGCCAATGGGCAAAGGTGGACACCAGAGGAAAGAGGACTCCTCTCCACCCAAACACCATACCAGAAGCACCCTGGGAAATCATTTCCGTGGACCTGATTGGACCGCTACCAGAATCAGAAGGAAAAAACGGGATAATGGTCATAGTCGATCACTTTTCGAAAATGATCCGATTATTTCCCATTTCAATGGACATCACGTTGCAAGGAGTAGCGAGAGTATTCCGCAATGAAATATTTAAACTACACAGAGTTCCAAAGAAAGTGATCTCCAATCGAGGCCCCCAGTTCGTGTCAGCCTTCATGAAGGAGCTCTATGCTCAATTACAAATCAAAGGAAATCCTTCCACCGTGTATCACCTGGAAACCAATGGGCAAACAGAAAGAAAGAACGCCTGGGTGGAACAATATCTTCGGTTATACATAAATCACAAGCAGACCGACTGGGCCGAATGGCTCCCCATAGCAGAATTCGCCCACAACCAAACAACCACCTCTGCTACCGGGTACTCACCATTCATGCTTAACTACGGGCAACAACCTCGAGCAGGATTCACTCAAGTAAGGAAGGAAAGGAATCCTGCGGCCAGCAAGTTTGTGAAAGGAATGAAAACTACATGACAACTCGCCGAATCTGCTTTAAAAATGACGGCGCACGACATGAAGAGGTTTCATGACTGAAAAGTTAGACCTCCGGTGACATATCAGCCCAGAGACCTAGTTCTGGTGGAGTCGACCAATATCAGAATGGAACAACCCTCCAAGAAACTAGACAACAAACGGTATGGACCCTTCAAAGTCATTAAAAAGGAAGGATTGGCGTCTTACTGCCTGCAATTGGACAAGAAATGGAGGAATGTGCATCCAGTGTTCCACGAGTACTTACTCCATCCATACCACCCCAGGGAGTTTACCTCACAAAAGCAACCTCCACCACCACCCCTGGATATCGTGGATAACGCTGAAGAACATGAGATCGAGGCAGTTATTGATAGTTGGCAATCGGGAAATTCCATTGAATATCTAATCAAATGGAAAGGATTTCTCCGAGAAGAAAATGAGTGGCTTTCTGTCAAAGAACTGGCTCATGCCCAAGACGCCATAAAGCTGTTCCACCGTAAAAACCCTCTCGCCCCCCGACTCGCCATCACCATTCAACGAAGCGCTTTCGATACCACCTGTTCTTGTCCTATCTGCAAGAAAACCCCTATTCCTACGCTGTCCCCCTTATTCCTCACCTCTGACTTCCTTGAATTCCGAAAATGATATAATAAATACCCAGACCACATGTTCGAATTCCCTCCTCCTCATTGATTGTTCCCCTTCTCCGGAGTTTCAGGATTGAAAAGGGGGTAATGTTAGAATTCTTCTTTCCTTATCCCTTATCGCCCTTATCGCTATCTCTTATCTCTCTATTTTTGCTATCCTGATTAGTCAGAAGTCTAGACCTATGACGTAGGCTTAGTAATATGACATCATAGATAAGAAAGTAGTATATAGGTAGGGCCTCAGTCATGTAAATTTCCTAAGTACAGAATAATCATTCCTTTGCCCTAAGCTCACTTTGAGTGATAAGGTGCATTCCTGACAAAGGGCCTTGCCTCGTCCAACACCCACCTCGCCCTTGAAGCACACTCAGGCAAGTATGTTCTTAACATTTTCGTCACATCTAGCTAACTAGTATCTACAGTTACCCTCACCCCCCACCTCACCCATGCCATCATCGCCCATTTAAAGGACATGACCCACCACAATGATGTGTGCAACTGCATGCCTGGAGACGACGGCATGGCAATGACGACAACTGTGACTGCACGCCTAGAGACGATGGCAATGACGACGACAATGGTTGTGTGCACAACCACATGGCTAGCGGTCACAATGACATCACAACAACAACGATGCGATCGCGCGCCTGGAGATGACCGCAACAATGATGCAACGTCATCGATGCAACTGCACGCCCGGAGAGGGGGGCAACGATGACGCCCACAAGGCTGCACCCATATTGCCCCCACTGGCCTGAGTACACAACGATGGCACAATGGCCATCAACGACGTGACGACAACAACATTGCTGCATGCACAACTGCATACCTGGAAGATACAATGGTGGCGACAACGACAATGGCACAATGGCAGCCCCGATACCAGGGCAATGATGACAATGGGGGGGGACGCCTCCACATGCATGGAGGACACAACAGGTACAACAATAGCAATGATGCATGCATATGCCTGGAGGACACAGCAGCGACAACAACAACAACGTGTGCCCAGTCACACTCACCATCCCATTCCCCCTCCGTTGTGGGTATACCCGCTCGGTTACGGATCCTGCAGAGGCATACCCGGCGGGTGCATATACACCCCCGGACACCTGGGGTATACTCGTGCTCTTCCCTGCCAGAGAGGGAGGGTGCAGGAGCATGGCTATGCATACGGGTCAGCATGCTGGCAGCACAGGTGTCTCAGATCAAATAAATCTCATAGTTTCTGAGAATGTTCTGACATCTGCAGATGCCAGTTATATTATCAACTTGAAGAATAAAGTTCTCATACCACTACCAATTGTCGTCGAGAATTATAATGTTGATTTGTGTGATATACCACAGATCCTGATAGAAATGGAGGAGCTTGCTACTGCCCTCTACACTTTTCTACTGTGCCATCTCCTAGCTGGCATAGGGTCAGAGTGTCTATCATGAGGTACTGGTGTGTGTGGACCAGTCACCTTTCTGTGATGCTCTGCAAGTCTGGGTAGATGGGTGAATATTATGATGTGTCGTGGTGTACATTGATGTCAAAACTCACTGGTGGATGTCAGGTGTATGAGACAGGTTGAGATCAGGCTGCATGCCTAGTTCCTCAACTTTGCTTTCAGTGAGGGTGTCCAGCCATGGTGCATCATAGAAATTTCATGGCAGACCTTTAACCACTAGCACATCCTTTTCAAGGCAACAAGAGGGGACACAGTATTGAGGAAAGGCTCTGGGTATTGCCCAGCTGTTATCCTTGAAGTGTGTTGACAAGTGTACACAGTCAATGATCCTTAGCCATTTGGTCACTTCTTGTGCTCTCCATGAAACCCCCACTATTGCATACTTGGGTTGGCCCCTGGCTGTACATCCATCTGTCTTGTCACCACTGTGTGCTTCCATAGTCATGTGTTTCAGCACAGGGCCGAAATGTTGTAGGGCAGGGAATACTTTGGATACTTGAAGCTGGCAGACTGACAGCTGATCAGTTTAAGTATGAGTAGAGCTATACTCGGTCAGGAGTTTGAAGCTCTCTACCTCATATCTCCTTTGCCAGTGAGTGTGCAGCATACAATCGCCCAATTGCATACCATCTTCCCTGTCACTGTTGTCTGTCCCATCTGAGGGCTTCCTATGGGCGATTTGGCTAATCAAAGTTTTGACATGAGTTAAGAAGCACCATTCAATCTTGTTAGGATTAGCAGCGTCATAGAGGTTGTTGTCAAGAAAGTGCCTATGAAAGACAACTGCTGTGTGCTTGTTCCACTTAAAAGTATGTTTTCCAGTCAGGTCCAGTCGAAAATCCTCAGTGCTTGGTCCTCCAACTCCTTTCACATTGAACTGTAATACTGTCTTTGGTTTTGCAATGCTAGATGGTTTGAATAGACTGGTGAGGCTATCTCTTCCCATCAATATCAATGTGTGGGATCAAATATTATGCTATAGATATTCAATTCAGCCTAGTAGTGGCTAGTCGAATGATAGTGCAGATCTAGAGGGCGATCATACTGGTACTGTGATGCAGAACCTTGGCTATTCTAGGTCTTTGCCATTGTTGAGGAGCTGCCTCTTGCAAATCCATGGTTTTCTCATTGAGGAGCTGAGTGATTGTGTCAAGGTTCTTATAGATGCTCTGGTTCTCACCATTGTGAGTTCCCAGGTGTGAGGCAATGTCATTGAGGACAGAGCAAACCTTATGCATGTCGCCCTGTGTTGTAGGATTATCCTAGAAGAGGTACTGTAACCAAGCATTGACTCGACTGATGATGCTGGATGGAAACTCACTAGATCACTATAGAGGATGTTCATCAGATTGGCAAGGTCATCCTTGTGAACATTGCTCTCCACAGAGATGTCAGAACCCCTAGAAGAGATGCCATGAAACTTGTCAGATTTGGAGTAGTTGTCAGAATCCATCTCTGCATTAATGTCAATGTATTCCAGACTATCATCATCATGATCGATATTCTAGAAACTTGTCAGTTATGATACACTCAGTTTATACTTGAGCTTACCCCAAGGTCCTTGTCTTCTGTTGATGTGCCTGTTGCATCAGGATTGTTGGAAGCCAGATCTTCACTAGTGAGACTCAAACTCGTAGGGTGGCTCTCTAGTGATGAAAAACCATAGAATTCATCAGAGTAACTATTAGAACCTATATCAACATCATGCTCGGCACCCTAGGGACTTGTCAATTGTACTGCACCAACTTTGTCCTCATGCTTACTTTGAGATCGCCTATATCTTCATCTCCTTTTGACATGCCTGATGTACTGGAATAACCAAGTCCTAGATCTTCACCTGTGGGGCTAGCATTCCTTCTGGAGTGGCCCTCCGATGAACAATGGTCACAGGATCCATTGGAACAACCACCAGAGTCCACATCTATGTCATGTTCTGAGTTGGTACCCTGAAGACTTGTCAGTTCCATCATACTCAGCTTTGGATCATACTTACCTCAAGGCCCTTCACATCCTTGTCCTCTGTTGATGCACCCAATATGTTAGAATCGCTAGCTCCTGAATCTTCACCTGCAAGGTCAGGGTCTGTACTGGAATGACTCCCAAATGAAGATGCACGACCAAACTTGCCAGAAGGTCTATTGCTATCCATGCCTACCTCAATGTTAGTATGTCACTGAAGCTCTCTGTCACCTGGCTCAGAACTCTATATACATGATGGTCAGCTTTGGGGCACTCAGCATGTGCTCATGCTCACCCTCTGGGATCCTGCATCTCTATTCCTAATTGATAGTTGTCCATTGGGAACACAATGATCACCCACATCTGAGCTGTCATTGTGTAGTAAGAGCATGCCTAGCCAGTTATTTTCATCACTATCACTATCAGACATATCACCATCCTGGTCCGAATCTTCATCTTTGCCATCATGTCCCTGCATTCTGAGGTTACTTGTATTTCCCATCCTAAAGCACTGATACTTGCCCTGGTGTTGTCTACAGGATTGACTGAAACGAGTAAGAAATGGAAGGTGTTGAGGAAATAGAAAATACCTGTGTTCTGATTTTTGCTGGGAGGATATGAATCATCTGGAAAGATTGCAAGTGTTAACATGCATTGACAGGACGATCACATAATAGACCTATCAGCTCCCAAGAGAGGGTGCTGTCCTGCCAAGGTTGAAAGAGATTGTCATTGTGATGGATCCTTAAGACCAGGTTAAGCCTAGTTTAGGTGTCATATAGATATTCAGTAACCTACCACAACTATCTTGCCCATATGTTCATGATTATTGAGCCCCAAGCTCCTCTCTATGTGTGCCAGTACAGTGTCCTCTGACATGATTACACAGGTGGTCCTGATGTCTGGAACCCAGGTTGTCTCAGTGTAGTTGGGATGCAATGAGGGTGGAGCTTTTTTTGCTAAGGATGATCTGTGGGCACAGGCTCACCTGTTCCAGAGTGAAAACACATTGTGTGGCATGGGTTGGGTTCTCAAATGTTTGAGAGAATATGGTTGATCCTTTCCTATAGGTCTGCCATTGGCCTTCCACTTGAGACCAGGGATAGCTGACTGGCCTGAGACTGACATGATTGTATTGATGTCTTGGTCATTGTGGGCCATGTCATCTGAATGTGGTGAGGTGGGTGGCTGCCCTTTGACTTGGTGGCATGTGGAATTCCTCTTCTCCAGGAGGCAGGTGGACATTCTGCACAGAAGTTGTGCCAGGAGGTGAATGATCAACCTGGATCCAGTACCACCACTGGTGTCTGGTATTGGAAAGCTTGCCATAGCAGTTTTAGTAGTGAGAGGACAACTAGGTAACATGTTTGGTGGAGGGAAACTTGTCACAGCAGACCTGGGTGTGAGGAAACAAGCTGGTGTTACAGTTTCCTTGATCTACCATGGCATCTTCTTTCTCTCTCTCCTTTGCCCCCGCTGTTCCCCTGTCTTTGGAATGTTCTTCCATGATTACATTCACTTTGTTATCATTACGAGCAACTCCTGTGTGAGCATCTTACCACTTTAGTTCTTCGTTTTGTCTTTGTCTTTTCTGCTTAGTCTTCCGCAGCAATGATTGTCATCATTGCTTACTCTTCTTCTGACTTCCTTCGCATTCTGTGATATTCTACACTTATGTGTTCTCTTCACACTGCTTGGTCTGTGCACCTTTTCTCCAGTATATAACCCTTAGTTTACTGCCTTGTATCCCATTCTCAATCTGTGCAATCTAGCATACTCTTGAGTCACTCCTCAGTCCCTCATCTGCCTCCTCAGGCCTCTAAGTCCTTCATTGCCCTCCTTGGGCCCTCAGTCTCCAGTCCATTCTTCAGAACATATAGTCTCTAGTCCACCTTCATGTGGCATGGTCTCTTGTCCCCTCAGGCTGAGTTGTACCTCTTCATGAGTGTCCTGCCTGTAGGTCCTTAGTCTTAGTCTTGACCACTCGAGGTATGCCCTGCGTAACAAAAGATTGAGAATCTCCAGAGTCCCTCCTATCTAGAAGTAGGACACCCCCAGTCACCATACCTCATATTACTGCCCCAGAGTCCTCAGACAAGGAATACACATTGACATCACCATTGACCCCTTGTATCCTGGAGCAACTCAATGTTGTCGCTCGTTTGGCGGGAATGCCCCAGCGAGTCGGGCTTGGAAAGGGCGTGGAAATAACCCAGACGTCGTGACCGGTCGTCT
>JBBPLS010000723.1:0-10525 GCA_038089895.1 Boletellus ananas | reverse complement strand
TTATGTAATAAAAGACGGATCTCCCTTTGGCGATCCCCTACCCCCCACAAATCTCTCCCCACTGTTTTTTCCCCCCCCCCCCCCCCCCTCCTAGGCTCCTACCCCTGTTCCATCGGCGACACGGCACGCCGTTCATCCGACCGTCTCGTCTCCCGTGAGCTGAAGAACGGGTATACCCCGCCCGTCATACCCAGTCAAGAACACCTACAAAAAAAAAAGAGGGGAAACAAGCACGAGAAAAGATCCATCGTTATTCTCACATCTCAGACCCAAGCGAACGCAACGTGGCAAAAAGGAAGCGGGGAGAGAGAACGACGATCAAAACAAAACAAAAGCAACACACATACCTGATTGCCCCACCACCTTTGCAGCGCAGTCGACCCGATCTACAGGGGAAAAAAAAAAAAAGGACGTGGCGAACGCAGCACACATTCGTTTGGTTAGATTCAGTACAAAAGGCCGAGCGGGGAAAAAAGAGAGCGAGTCGAGTCTCAAGAAGAGAAACTCACCGTACCACCACGCGGATACTGCAGACTGTTCGACGCTGAGTCTAAACGTCCCTCTGATCGACAAGGAAAAGGCAACGTACGCAAAAAATATCGTGACAACGGACAACGCGAGACCCGAATCGAGCGCAGCCGAGAGTACGTCTGCAAATGCGTCGGTGCGCGCATGAGCCAAAAATGCGAACGTAAGAAAGATGGCGAAGAACGAGTCACTTACAGTTATACTTTGCCCACCATGCAAAGTATCGTCTGTCAACATGCGCGTCAAGAGGGAACAAAGGGGGGAGTCGCCCATATACCTTCGAATAACGAACTGAAAAAAGCACCCAACGAGGCTATACATGTTTAAAGGAAACAGTTAGTCAGGCCTGCACACATGCATGCTGATGAGGGACACGACGTACGCCCAAGGAATAAAGTTCAAGGCGGTCGCTGGCGGAATCTGATACGTTCCGTTGAATATGACGGGGCTGAACAAAAGGGGTAGGGTTGCACGATGAGCAGATCGAGAGCGTCCCGTTGACGAAAGAGTCTCACAAGCTACCCAGCAGTGTTTAGCATTCGATCACCGTTGACAAAACGGACATCACCCACTGAATATAGCGCAAAAAGCTGTTTGGCCATCTTTTCATCAACAACCAAGGAACGATTGGCGCAACAGCCCCGATAACAAAGAAATACAAGAGCGCTGATGGTCCCCGAGTCAGCGACCGGTCAAATACTAATGGGCAACGACGGCTTACGGCTAATGGACGACGACGATCAGACCCATTGACAGACGAGTGACAAGGGAACATGACATGCACACCTGTACAAATGGCCACTGGAAAACTGCAATCTGGGTCCAACGACGCCTAACGTGGCCCTTTGATCAGTCATATCCCAGTCATCCATATCATCTCACCACGTACCCCAGATGATGGACGCTGTGGCAAACACCTGGGTGCTCGCGCATGTGAAGCTGTCAACGTTTAGCGGGACCGTCAAGAAAATCGGGAGACCGTCACTCACCCGTCCTTTTGCGTCGTGGTGCAAATGTTCCTGCCCAAACCGGTCAGTCCGTGCACGACAAAAGTGCATGCGTTAGACGCACGGAATATGGTCAAACATCCATGACTGTACAAGAAGTTGAGTCGTCCCACCAGTGATGGTACACACGATCTACACGAGTTTGAGATGGTTGACGAATCAAGGCAACGCCGCACGGGCCAACCTGGCACCAAAACATCGTCCGTGGGGGAATCTTCATATAATGCCCAAGCTTGAAGTCCGCTGCAAACGCTAGAGCTCGTGTCATTGTCTGGCAGCGGAGTCAGCGCACGTAGAAAAATAGGATGCCATCCACTCACTATGAAGCCATATGTTTTGAACAGCATCGTGGCGATAGGACGGCCAGGCAGCATATAGCTTGTCCCAGATTAGTCCCCTGATGTTGCAAAGAAAAATCTAGAGCGCATACCCAATAATGAGTTCAGTGATGACACTAGAAGGGAAGTGAGGAATGAATGGGAAAGGAACGCGGGACAGCCTACTTTAGTCCGACTTGCTGATTCGTGATCGCTTGGATCATGCCACACGGAATGACATAGGTGAACGCTGGAAAAGCGTACGTGTTACCGACGAGAGCCTATCATAACGCGAATCCATATTCACCTATCAACAAGGCAATCACGAAAGCCCAGACCGGCATTTGCGTGTGCCATAATTCGATACTGACAACGCCCAAAGTGAACATGATGGCAAAAAGCACGAGGTACCACCAGTCTGGAACTATCAAAAGGACAAGTAAGCACGAGATTGTCCATAATATGGTGTTATTACCTGGGGCGTATACACTCATGAGGCGAGCATGGACGTCGGGCTCTTCTCTCGAGGTTCGCCGGGTTTGTTGGATAATCTGCTTCCGGAAGTGCAGAAAAGTATGGACGAGAGTGGCTATAGTATTACATAACCTCTCATATTGTCTCCCTCCTACATGACACGAGAAACATTACCTGTGGTCGTAGCAAACGACAACCTAATTACGCGTGTTAGTCACATCAAACAAGCAGGAGGGTGAACACACCCATATGATACCGCAAAGGTCGTTCTACACGTTCTCTGGTGAATGCCCTCCAGTGTTAAAGAACAAGGGCACGTACGACATGTACAACGGGCTATATGACATAAATGCACCCACGTCGAGCGTGACTTCGGGTGTCAGTATTCGTGTGACGTTGTAGGGCTGCATCTTGTTATCATAGACCTGTCGTGACTGAATGCTACCTTGATATATGAGCACGCAGACACATCCTCATGGACGCGAGGTATTCTCACGGCATGTACAGCGACCTCCAAGTGTTGGTGAACTGGCAAAAAGCTGGGGGTAAGCCGAGTTCAGAGCATGGTCGAAAAGGATTACGGACGTAGAGTATGGGCGTTAGGATCCCTACATAACAGATCAGCAACGACGAGTGACCGAGTCGCGGCATCCGGTGACCCACAGTAGAATACCACGAATCCAACGAGGATGTTGACCTCTGCCCACCCTGATCGCACGCGTAAGTAAAACACTTGAAGGATGATCATCAGAAAGGTGATCATACATGGCGTAGCAAGTGGCGAGCCGATGTACCTAGACGTCAAGAATCATCAATCCCTACCCTTGTCAGACCAAAGCTCGATCGAAAAACACGTACGCAATTTGGCTCCAATCAAAAGTCAGCACAGACATGCCCTGTGTCCCCACTTCATGCACGCTCGACTAGGTCTGCTCGTAATCACACTCACCATTCCATGAACATAACTTGCCCCCGTTCGCATCGTCAACCGACGCAAAGAGTGAGAAACAAAAACGACACATACCCAAATAGTTGTGCAACGACTTTGCACCCGATTTGAGTCACACGATCAACTAATCGGCCAAGTCGCTTGGACTCACCGGCATCTTCGGGCCATATCCAAGTGACCCACGAGAAGTATGACAGGCCCTGGACTAACCAAACAGGGTTAGGTAACGTCGGTTGAAGACAACAACCCGATCACAGCGGGCTGACGACGCACACAGATACCCAGGGAAAAAATCTATGTATCTCTGACTCAGTGTCGTCCACTCACCGACAGCAAGTGCGGAGGAGAAACGAGAAACTCACACCACAGATATGATGCCGCGAAAGCGTAGAGGAAAAACCGCTCTCTGGACATCCCGCCCAGCTGCCCACTGCCCGCATACTGTTGCGAGTGAAGGGTGTTGAGCAATGCACAGGTCACGAGGGTGGTCGGCCATATCATGCTTGGCGGGGTTACGAGAAACCGACGAGCAATGCCACCGGCAGAAAATCCGATCAACTGCGTGGAAATGACCAGGAACCATTGGTCTGCGTGCGAATGAAGAGAGGGTGAGCGAAAGGAAGAATGCGCAATGTATCAGCCAGGAGACATGTCCAAAGAGCGAGACGACAGACAGGCGAAACTATAGCGCTGGTTATAATACACCCTCTGCGCAGCAATAACGTCGGTCTAAATTTGGAACAATTGAGGGTACAGGAAGCATTATCGCGCGTGGATGGACTGACTGCGTAAGCCGACTTGGCTCCAACGGTGGCCATGACCTGCAGAAAACGTAAACGGTGCACCGTCAAGCGGAAGTAGATGGTCGAAAGTCACCGACCGATATCAGCACGTGCTCTTTGATGGAGAACGGACCCGGATTCAACGCAATGCCGAATATTCGTTTTCGAGGCACGAAGGATGCCCAGAGGGTGCCAAGAGGATACGAGATGAGGGGTGCAACGATGCCAGAGATGGGCACGGAGGGGTAGCGGAAGAAGAGGAATTGGTTGACGCCAGAAATGATGATCGACCATGCGACACCAAGTACCCACGTCCGGAGTGTCATGACGGGTATCGATGGATCATCAGTGTTGGCAACCGCAGAGCGGACCTCGGGGTACGGTGAGTCGTCAAGAAACTCGCAACTTGACGATTGGTTAGGGTCGAGGTTGGGATCGTCGAAATTTGAGGTGTATTCCTACAAGTGGCGTTCGATTTCGCTGACAAAACAATGACCGTCAGAGGTACTCACCGAGATTTCCGACACTGGGTTGAATTGCAGAGGTTGAATGGTGCTGAGCGTAAGGACCGCCTGAAAAGACATACCATGACTACCCGACTCTGAATCTTTACCTTGGCTCTCTATCGACCGAACATCAGCGGAATATCGGGCAGAAGGCGAGCTAAGTCGCCGCAACGCATGGTCTTGCAAGGGGGAGATGTGTTCGGAAGGCATCTAAGGAGAAGGCGGGCGGTGTGAGACTGGCGCCAGCCTGAATACCTGGAGGAGGGCATCTGGGAAGTTCCTGGCCGTCGCGTAATTATGGAAAACGTTGACTGAGGCCATGACTAACGCATTGTATCGTTGCAGTGCTTCCGGGCTAGCTGCTTGCATAGTCGCCGGTCTCTCTGTGATATGACATGGATATTCGCAAGCGATGCAGGCCCTCGCCGGCAAAGCCCAGCAAATGCGAGTCGGAGGACGTCGAGGCCATTCGGTGTTGCTTCTGGGAAGGGCTCCCACTGTTACGTAATCCACGTACATATGATTTCACGGCTATCGCACACGCCGGTCGAGCAGTGCAGAGAACTCCGGGACAGGTTGCCATCCGACGCACCAGGTACTGACATCGCCACAAACGGGATCACCACTGATGGATTCTCGTAGTCAACGTTCCTACACATGCGCGAGGCGGACTCGCTGCGGACAGGTACAGGGTCATCAGGCTCGTTCACAACTCGACCGTCGTTCTCCGACCCAAATTAGCACCATACCTAATTCATCATAAGTCATAGCACCCACGACCGGGTCCCACACCAAGTCGTGCAGCGGGACGTCGACATCCCGTGCAAGTGCCAACGCAACACCATATGGTATCTCGCATTTCAAGGTTGGCAGTCCGTCCAGCTTGTCCACTGCGATGTGATTCCCGCATCATGTCAGCTCCGCGATCTGCAACGTTAATTTATCAGAGAACGATCGGACACTCGGAGCAAAGTGTTGAACGGTGGCATAGACGTGGATGCGCCCAACCTCCATGTCCGTGTATTCCCCCAGCAGCTCAAACCGAGGGTCGTGCCGTCGTGTCTCGTCATCGTTTTCTTCCGATAAAACACCCAAGACGGCAAGCAGCCGGTCCAACGGAAATGTCGAGGGGCCAAGGAGGCGTTGGGAAAGCCTTGTAAAATGGTTAGAGACGGTCGCAAGGAAACCGCCCCTTTGGGCGCCGGTACCTTGACGACCGTTTGTGCACCCCCGCTTTTCTTTGGAGAAGCTGACTTCCTTTGCCTCTCTTTTCGTTCTTCTGGTCCCCGGTCAACCGTTTGCAAATCGACTTTTGCTGGGTTGGTCGACGCCAAAAACGCAGCGATCAGGATGGTCCACCCTGGAACTGGGCGTCGACTTCCCAGTCGTTGTGTGCAGCTCAGTCCGGGGCGTGGGTAGAGCGCGTCTAGGGCTGCTGTGAATATTGGCTAGAAAAACTTGAAGGGGCCGCTCGAGCCCGGGTGGGTCTGACCCTTCTTCTTTGGCTTGCCGAACTAGTTCGTCATAGTGGCTGGCTTCGCGGCCACCGAGCGGCGGCAGTCCAAGGGGCTCATGTCGAGTTCATGGAGGGATTGTAAGGCTGGACGATAAGTCGCGTGTGGTGTATCGGACGACGATTGCAATACAGACGAGCCTTTGTAACAAATTGCACTACAGTGGGCTTATCCTTGTCGCCGTTTCCAGACCTGATTGGTGATGTCCGGGCAGGAATACCCATGACTAAGCACGTTTACACAGCCACCCGCACTCTCTTGCTCCGAACGCGATGGGGAAGCTGAACATCGCCCATCACAAGTCATACCACCCGTACAGAAGGGACAACATCGACCGCGTCCGCAAGGATGAGGAAGAAGCAGCCCGCCAGGAGGCGGAACAGGAAGGCAGGGTTGCCCTTGCAGACGCCGAGGCCCGATTGTCGTTGCTGCGCGAGCGAGCAGGGATCAACGGCAAGGGAAAACAAAAGGCGGACGAAGCAGCCGGTCCGGCTAGCGCTGGACTAGGCCCTGGAACTGGAATAGGGTCTGGAAAGCATATCAACCTTTTCGAGGATTTGGAGCAGGTGAGAGTCACTGGCATGCCTCCCCCACGTTCCTTGCTGAAGGCGGCGCGGTGCCACAGCAAGCGATGGTCACTGCGATTCGTGCGACCAAAAAGACTGCACCTTCCGAAGCCGAGCAGGGCGTCGCACTTGCACCAAGTGCCAAAGACCTCAACCCCTGGTACTCGGACAAGACGAAAGACCGCGGTCGCATCGCGGAAGATCAGGACGACGAGAGACGGTAGGCACGCCACAGAATTAGCGGGCATATTCTGATAGTATCGACAGACAAAGGGATCTTCGCTTCAAGTCAATGAACGACCCTCTCACGTCTATAACACAACAGCTGGCCGCTCGTCCGCCTTCGATATCATCACTGCCCCCGCCCAATTCGCGTCCTCGAGACCGCCGTTCGTCTCAGCATCCAGACCCCCCGAAGCCACTAGATCCAACGAGCGCACGTTTGAATCGGGAGACGTCGGAACGCGAACGTGCCCTCGCTCTCATCCGCCGGAAAAAACGGGAACTGGCAGGCAGCGAGACGCCAAGCACCGTCCATGGTGGTATCGACGAGGGTTATGGCGACGTGTACAATAGAAAGGCAGTGGAGGAAGCTCACGCTCACCGAGACAGATGGCGAAGAAAAGGTTGGTGAAGGGATTTGTGTTGTCAGTTTTTCCAGCTGTAATCGTACGAGGACGTTGTTTCGTGTGTGCATGAGCCCATGTATCGCCATTCCGAGTCATCTTGACTCTTTACTCCTCCATCCATCTCCATGCCCGCCGTGCCGCTCGTCCTCGACCAGTCCATCCATGTCGTCCCCACCTTCACGCTCGAGAATGGTCGTGTGCTGAGAGACGTCCCCGTGGCATACAAGACATGGGGCCGTCTGAACTCGTCCAGAGACAACGTCATGATCATCTGCCACGCCTTCACCGGCAGTGCCGACGTCGAGGACTGGTCCGTACATCGTATCCTCTCCCATCGCTCTTGTTCAGGCGCGGATGTTCCAGGTGGGGTCCCCTCATGGGCCGGGGCAAGGCGTTCGACCCCAGTCGGTTTTTCATCTTCTGCGCCAACGTCCTGGGCTCGCCGTACGGAACGGCGTCCCCGGTCACGCTCAACCCGGCCACGGGCTATCCGTACGGCCCCGAGTTTCCGCAGACCTCCATTCGCGATGACGTTCGGTGCGCCCTCTCTCAGTTTTCTGTGCACGCCATTGAATAGCGCGCCAGACTGCACAAACATGTCCTCGACCATCTCGGCGTATCCAGCATCGCCGTCGCCATCGGAGGCTCCATGGGCGGGATGGCCATCCTCGAGTGGCCGCTCTGTTCCCCTCCCGGCTACATCCGCCACATCATCCCGCTGGCCACCTCCGCCCGACACTCGGCGTGGTGCATCAGCTGGGGCGAAACCCAGCGCCAGTGCATCTACAGCGACCCCACCTACGAGGACGGCTACTACACCTCCCAGCCGTCCTCCGGCCTCGCCGCGGCGCGCATGGCCGCGCTCCTCACCTACCGCTCGCGTGACTCGTTCGAGAGCCGATTCGGCCGACGTCCCCAGGTAGCCCCACGTCCCGACGCCAACCCCCACGCCCTCCCGCAGCCGAGGACGATCCCACCCATTGCCCTCTCCGCCGCCGACCAGGCGTTGATCGCACACAACGAGGGCCACCAGCGCGCGTCCCGCCCACACTCCCAAGCGCAGTCGCCGTCCAACGCGGCCTCGCACAGCCCCACGTCCGAGCACGCGCCCTCGCTCTCGCCCTCGCCCACCCCCGCGCCCCCGGTGTTCTCCGCGCAGTCCTACCTCCGCTACCAGGGCGCCAAGTTCGTCGCCCGGTTCGACGCCAACTGCTACATCCACATCACGCGCAAGATGGACACGCACGACCTCGCCCGGGGGCGCACGCCCCATGCGCCGCCCACCCACGCGGACGCCGCCGCCTCCTCGTCCGCCGCCCTCGCCGCCGTGCTCGCCACCCTCCCCCCGCGCGCGCTCGTGGTGAGCATCGAGACCGACGGCCTGTTCACCCCGACCGAGCAGCGCGAGCTCGCGACGCACATCCCCGGCGCCGAGCTCGTCGTCATTCCCTCCCCGGACGGCCACGACGGCTTCTTGCTCGAGTTTGAGCAGATCAACCGGCACGTGCTCGCGTTCTTGCAGCGCGAGCTTCCGGAGTATTATGCGCGTCGTCGGGGCGATGATCGTGATCGTGGCGGCCAAGGCGACGTGGGAGGCACGCTGGACGATTTCTCGGTCAAGAAGACGAGCTTGTTCGGCGAGGCCGAGGCGGACGTGACGCGATGGTGAACAGCAGACGGTACGATGGAGGGCCGATGGCTCCTCCTCTCCGATTCGTACATACACTGCACCAGGGCTCGCTCAACCGGGGACACGATCGAGGTAACTTATTCGTTAGAGGCATTATTTTTCCACGACGTATACGCAAAACGACAAACGCACGTTTATAGGCGCTCGGTACCATCCAACTGGTATAGATCTGAATGCAATGATCGCACGTCCTTTTTTTTTTTTCTTGTGGTCTGACTAGTGTCGCTCTTCTGACATGTGTTCAGCCAATGGATGGCTCGACTTATTCGATGTGAGACCGAGCGAGATTGATTCGATCGTTTAGACATGGATAAACAACAGAACATGTGTGACGTAGTGCAGCCAGAGCAAGGTCTCCATGATGTGACGAGTTGGACAAGTCATAAAACAGCCACTGTCGAAAAGTCCCTCGAGGATATCGGCCGCTTCACTGCCCGGATTGAATGATGTGGGGAGCAGGCGTGGTCCATCCGAATTGGTGGCTCGTAGCTGAGCAAGTCCCATGATTACATCAAATATCATATACGTAGCCGGTACAATAGACATTGGTAAACGGAAGCCAGGATGAACGAGCGGGTACGAGGTAGGAGGGGAGAGGCATGCATGCAAAAACGAGCGAGATCTCTCGACCTCGCCTAAACGAATGGCGGGATGCGACCTAGATCCGGATCCAGAGTGGGTATAGATAAAAGAAAGAATGAGAATGAGAATACAAGTGTCAATGGCCGCCAGGTCGGACAAGGCGAGGGGAACCAAAGAAAAGGCAAAGCCACTCGGGCGCGACGCACCGAGGCGTCATGTCTCCCCCTTTAGAACCGCCTAGGTCCACCACCGACCAGCCCCTCAATCGAATGGTGTTCGAGCTCGTTCCTTGCCTTCAAGATTGACGCATGCATCTCCTTCATGGCGTTACCCAACTTGACGCCGAAGCGGCTCAAAATGTCCCTCTGCCACGAGTCGTACTTGGCGTTCACCCGCGCCTGCACCTGTTCGTAATCAACGACGCAAACACCGAAAGTGCGCTGCGTTTCCGATGTGTCGAACGTCGATCGCGCCTTCTTGATTTCAGTGAGTAATTGTTGCCAGTGTGCGAGCGAGTCCCCGAGTCGGTTGAAGACGTATTCGGCTTCAAGGTCCCAGAGCGACTGGAATTGCAGCCATTTGGCGACATATTCTTTCAGTTGTTGGACCTTGAGTTCGATGAGAGCAAACGGCCGCTCTAAAGTATTGTCAGAAAAGTGAGTTAGCTGTGCATGTGTCAATGTCAGGGGGAACTCATAAACGGGGTGAAAACAGCCCACTCACGAGAGACGTGTACGTTATTTCAGAGCCGAGATTCCGTTGCATCTGCAGACCAATCTCGTATCTCGAGCTTTGGATACGACGTAACCTGCAGATAATGCCTACACGTTGGTTAGCACTGTCAACACAGCTGATGCAAGATATGTTTACCGAGCCAGTCGTGCAGCTGTCTGATCCACGTCGAACGCGCATATTCTATTGGAGGGTCAAGGAAGATGACTTGGTTCTGTATCCGAATCTCGTGCACGATAGGCTTCACGG
>JBBPLS010000722.1:0-10533 GCA_038089895.1 Boletellus ananas | reverse complement strand
GCTCCACCGTCGGACAAAGTCAGACGGCGACATCTCCACTCTGTTGCCCCGGCGACGCTCAACGGGGGTTGTCGCCCCCATCTTCGTCCCGTTACCGGTGTCCCTGCCCTCATTCGACCCCGCCCGCGAACTCTATGCCTTACCCACCGACCTGCCACAGAGCACTATGGATTTGGATCTCATTGACGACCTCAACGCAAAGATCGTCCAGATGGAGTTACAGCTTGCTCGTCTCCGGGCGGAACGCTCCTCTCTCGAACAAGATGTTGCCGACTACCGAGCGGACCTCCTTCACACCCGCACGGAGCTCTACTCGGAGATGCTTTCCAGTGCACGTCAGCAACAACGAGCCATGGACGACTTCGGTATCATCCAGAGGCTCGAAGCTCGCCATCAACGTTTCTGCACCTTGTTGGCTGACATTGGCATACCTCGCTCGGCTGTCAACGAGATTTGTCAAATCATTCAGTCAGGAAACGGATCACCGGACGATATCCTCGTGGATGCAATCAAGGATGCTTCGAATGACAGTAGCACCCTTTTAGCTAGGCTCAAGCCCGTAATCAAGGACGACCGCACTCCGGAGCACTACCAATCTGCGCTTAACCTGACGTTGAGTATTCGCAAGGAGCTCAAGTCGCAGAAGAAACAATCCAGGTTTTGGAAGAAGCTCGCTCAAGAAGACGGTCGACACGCAAATACTATCACACCCTCCCCTTCGGACATTTCATCTATTCGCCAAAATCTTTCTCCAGAGAGGCAGGGTGCATTGGACGCCCTCATCGCTCGCCGTCGTGCTGCCGGACACTCTGTGGGTGCCGACAGTGACGGTGACGTGTTCGGGGGCCACCGAAGAGAGTCGGCGTTGGATTCCCTAGCCAATTCTCTTGCTTCCCGGCCACGCAACTCTATACAGGACATGCTGAGACTCTCTTCGTCTGTTTCTTCTACTTCATCTACCTCGATGCCGTATCCTTCCCACCTTTCGGGCCACTCTCAACCTTCCAGGGGTTCTATCGTTGAGACGCCAGTCATACCATCACGTCTCCCTTCCCCTTTATCCACATCTCTCCGTCGCTCCTCCAGGGGTTCCTCACAGTCCTTTGTTCTCGGTACCATCGATTTAAACGTCTCGCGATCTTCCTCTATCGACCCTGCATTCCCAGAAGAACTAGAACAGCAGACGAACCCTGACACCGGCCCCGCATCTATGGTAACCGTCAGCCAAGAACTTCTTCAGGTTTGTGGTCCGCTCCTTCCTACTATGCCTTATCCTTTATTGTCCCGTTTTTATCTTTCTTTCCTTGCTAGAACGACAGACGCGCATCTCAAGGACACAATCATCGCCGTATTTCCTCGACAGCTTCTAGGCGTCCCGTGCGCACACGCTCAGTCCGTACCTCTTTCCGTCTTTCAGCGGTATCGCCAATCCGAGTGTCCCACCCTACCGGACCATCGACGGCGCCTGGCTCTGATATTTCAGGACACACCGCCGTCGATGCACTACCGTTCCACACACCTAATGCTATGATGCGTCTCTCGGATCTCGTCGCGGGCACCAACTCCGATTCGTATACCCCCGTTTCGAGCGATGTGACGAGGAGCGATGACACTCCCTTCAATGATGCAAGTGTGCTGCCCAAGTACAGATCCGATACACCGCTCTCACCGACGGACCTAGAACCACGAGTAGCATCGACACCATTGGATGGATCTAGTGCCTACGAGCCCCTTGGTGGGAAGGCATGCTCTCGCGATACGCGGTTTTTGGAGCATTTGGATTGCTCCATGTCGATGACGATGTCAGTGGCTGCATCCGAGTCAGGCGCTGACGTGCAAGACGGGCACGACCGCAAGAACGGTAGTAATCATGAACATGAGCGCGAGACCAATCGTCTATACACGGACCTGGGCATGGGAGCCATTCCAGTCGACGAATCTAAAGACTCGCTGTTTACCACCTCTGCCTCCTCGATTTCTGCCGACGACACAACTGCACCCACCACGCCGCCCACGCCCAGCCCCAGTCCCGTTCCCGACCTCAGCGCGACCTCGCCCATCAGCCCGGGCACAGGCAAAGCACCTATTGGACGAAGCATGCTTCCCGTCCTTGCGAAACATTTCAGGCGCCTCTCCCTCTCAGGCATGTCTCCAGACCGGGAACGAATTGTGGATAAGTTGCGTGGACTACGTTCGCTCTCCAGGTCCAGGTCTCGTTCCGGCCCTGGATCGCCGCATGTCGACGTCGTCTGGCAGGCGTCTCCTGCGCATTCGGAATCGAACAGGAGCGAGAACCCCACCACAAGCCCGAATCCCGTCAAAGGGTCTGGAATACCGGTCTTGCAAAGGAGGATGACGATTCGTGCGCGGAGGATGTCGGTGAGAAAGACCTAGTGTCTGATGAGGTTGTGGGTTATTCTCTTTGCTTGTCCTTTTTCCTCCCCTATTCCCTCCTTTCCATATCATTTCTTTACCAGCTGTTGTTTGCCTGCAGTGGATCTCGGTAACAGATGCATTTTGTTGTATATATATATGCGGTATCTTATTTCGCAATCCCTCCAGTACTGGCAACGCAGCGGTCGACCTGAGGTCCCCTGCACACCCCTCTGCTCGTCGCGCATAAACATGGGAGCAAATGTAAGTGGCTACCTGTTAATCTACGACTTTCATTGCCGCTGCAGCCCGAGCTTGGCGCATTCGTGATCGATATTTCATTCTCAACGTCTGGTATCAAGAAATGCCAAAAAATAAGGGTACGGACACGCGTCTAGGGTCGGCCCTTCTTTCGTATCTCATGAGCTTCCTCTATCACCTCGCCCCTCAATCCCGTTCCGCCGCCTGCTCGGCCTCCTTGGCAAGATCAAAGGCGGTCTCGCCGTCCCGTTTGAGAGCGACATACTTCTCCGTCACAATCGCTGTGATCAGTTCCGCAGGTGTGACATCGAAGCTCGGATTGTACACGCCGCCCTCGGCCCCTGCGACCACGCCGGGCGTGATGAGTACCTGCGCCTGGACCTTGTCTCCAGAAGCGTCGTATGTCGCGGGATGAAGAGCACCACGAACGAGACAGGCCTCCAGCGGAGGTCGGTGTTCGATCGGGATGCTACATGCCGGCATCAAGACGGCGTGAGCTCAAGTCTGTGCGAAGCGGTCATTGGCCGGGTGGACAGAAAGTTTGCTCACCCCGAACCGTCGGGCTTGGAGAGATCGACGGTGGTCGTGGGTGCGACGACGACGAATGCGATCTTGTGCCTCGCTGCCAACACAGCGGCATTGTACGTTCCGATCTGTCAAACGAGTTTGCGGCGTGGACGACGAGACACGGAATGGCTTGCCTTGTTGGCTGTGTCGCCGTTCCTTGCGATACGGTCGGCGCCGACGACTGTGGCGGACGTTTGTTGTTATTTGTGCTTATCTACTACGTACCCGTGCGAACGGAACGTTGACGAGCGGACGTACCGACGGCGTGGATGGGCTTGTGTTGGAAGAGGGAGCCAACCATGGTGTCGCATATCATGGTAGAAGGGATGCCAAGCGTGTGGAGTTCCAGGGCGGTCAACCTACGTATGCGGCTGTGTTAATCGTGGGGGCTTTTCATTGGAGTATAGTCACCGAGATCCTTGGTGATACGGGGCCGTTTGGGTATAATATGCCCTCTCGAGCAATCCCTGTTCGTGCAGATATGTAATGAATCCGAGCGCCGTGCCGTAACCCTGCAGATCAGAGCCAAGCTATCAACATGCGGGCCCGCGAAACGGGGGTGGGGATCACCGATGTCGCAAGCGAGCCGGTGTTGCAGACGGTGAGCACGTTGAGGTACTCTCCAGACCCTCCGATGCGCGCGTGGAGCCAGTCGCCACCCAGCTTGGACATGAGGACGTTTTGGGCCTTGTCCTCGCCTGCGATCCGCTTAGCCTCGGCGATAAGGTCCTTTGCGATTGCGAGCGCTGCATCGGCGTCTGGAACCCGTGGTTCGGGTTGTTGCTGGTGCTTCGTAACGGCTTTGGAAAGGAACGAGGCGAGGTGGCGGGTGGCTCCACCGAGGTTGACGGCGGTGGGCCTGGCGGTGTAGAGATAGTCAAGCTGTGGGGCGATATGGGCCTCGAGCAAGGAAGGAGAGCCAAGAAAATCGGGAAGTGGTGTCGACTGGATGGCTCTGGAGACGAACGTCGCAATGGAGAGCGATGCAAGGGAGGCGATGGCGGGCGCGCCACGGATCTGGGCGCCGATGAGTGAGCGGGCGAAGACGGGGGAGATGGCCGACCTTCATCGACTTGATGGCAGCGTGCGCGTCCTCCACGGACAGGACGTGCACATGCTGGATGGTGTGCGGGAGCAGGAGCTGGTTGACGATGTCGATCTCGCCGTCGCCGAGCGTGCGGATGGACTTGAGCGCGTCCATGGTCAGCCTTGTCAGCGTCACGTGGGCATCACCGTAGCCATGCCCGCCCGAAAAGGAAAGGGTATGGAGAGGTCGAAATCACATGCTGGCTGCACGCCTGTGGTGGTATAATAGCGACGATGCATCCTACTGGCCCTCAAGACCACTATGATCGACCATCTCCTGGGCCGCCCAAGTCCCTCCTGGAAACGCACCCAGGTACGCCTCGCTTCCAGATCCCGCACCCAACTCACCCAGTCCCCACGCCAGGTCTTTCTCGTCATCGTCTTCTGGATCTGGAGGCTCGTTTACGGAAACCCGGGCGCACCACGGTTCCTGGGGCTGAGCCAGCTGAACAAGAGGCTCCGTATGTGCGCATACTGAGCATCATTCCGCACACCCCTAAGTCACCCGACAGAACGTTTCTCCCCATGGCAAATCATCGTCAGCACCCTCACTGCCGTATATGCGCTCAAGAACATCGACAAGATCCTGGGTCTTGGTTGTAAGCGCCACCACTTTCCTCGTCAGCACCAATGAACGTTCCCTTTGCTTCGCCTCAGCCCCTGAGCCACTCGCCCAACTGGTGAGCTCACCCTACTCCTCGGGGCATGCTGTTTCATACCACTTTTAGTATTCACCTTCATATTACCGTGCGACCTGGATAGCGACTGGTCTCGACGCTGGTTTCGCAACCGCCATGTCTATTCGTCCTAGGTGGCTCAAGGATATCTGCTCTATATTGTTCTCGGTCTACTACATCATCTACGCCAATGAGGCAGACGAAAAGGTTTGCACGACCCCTGCCGCAGCGACTCGGCTCATGTGCACCACCTAGCTTCGGCGATTCAGAGCTGTGCCCACTGTCGAAATGCTCCGAGTTACGTGGGAGAAGACATGTAATCCTTATGTAATGCGCCCGGTCCGAGGAGCCCCGTGTTCGCACTCATTCATTCTTGTCAGCTTCGATTGATAACGCAAAGCCCAATCATATCACTTCACCGAAGGATCCTTCTGCCGCGCCCCTCCACTTCAATATATGATCGTCCAATCACAGTCCACATTTACTTTGCGCCGCCCACCCCCCAGCTTCATAACACCACAGATCTCGTCCTCGATTTCCCTGGTGGCGGGTTCGTGGCGATGTCACCGGACCATCATGATGAACGACTGCGCACTTGGGCCCTTAAAACCGGCAAACCTGTGCTCGCCGTCGACTATGGAAAAGCTCCTGAATGTAATAGTACACTACTTGTTCATTTCGTCAGTCGCTTAACCGTGCATTCTTCAGATCCCTATCCGTTCGCAATGGACGAGTGTTTTGATCTTTACCGACTTCTCGCGGAAACGTCCGGTAGGTGCATTGGCATGTCTGGTAGGAAACTCAATGTGATCATGTCCGGCGATTCGGCGTAAGTCTTTCAGCCTTGCACAGCACTCTTGGCGCTTCTTCCCTCACGCGCTCGACAGTGGGGCTACGCTTGTGGTGGGTGTCATGGTCAGGATCCTGCAGTACAATGCTGCTCTCCCCGTCGGAGAAGTCAAGCTTCCTGCGCCGTTGTCTCTCGTGCTCAATTATGCCGCGCTGGACTTCAACTTCACCTCTTGGATGTCCCCTGACAATCTTCGAGTTTTGAGAACTGAGCAGTCCACGGGCGATCTCCCTGGCATGCGCGAATTGGCATTGCAAAAGAATCACCTGCAGCATGTCAGTCCACTGAGCATGGTGGGAGACCAGCGTATGCGAACAAGGCGCCTGAAGAGGCCCAAGAGTTGGAAAGACGCACTACAGGATCTGGTGGGGAGGTCAGAGGACCTATCTCCGAAACACCATCATTCAGACATGAAATGCAAGTCGTCGATGAAATCATTCGAGGTGTCGTGCGATGACCACGAGTCTTGGGCGGACTCTGAGAGCGAGGAGGGAGGGTTTAAGCCCGTGAGAGAGGAGGATCGTCCCATCGAGGACCGTGTACGCATTGTGTACCAGGACACCTCGGACAAGGATAGGCTTCACCGAATGCTTGAGAAGCAGCAGGAACAGCTGTCGGCGGCAGTCACGCAAGCGAACCTCGAGGCAACCACGCTTGTCACTGGAGGCCATGACGGCAAGGGCATGGGTAAAAACCGCGAGCCCATTGGCACAAGACTCACAATGACGAGTCGCACTGGATACTTTCAGGACCGTATCGTCTCTCCCAGTATGGTAAGTCGGTGAATGCATCGCATTCGGATCACTGGGTATTTTGCGTAATGCGCAACGAGTGCTCAACCGATCAACAGATGCGTGCCATGGCCATCTTGTACATCGGGCCACACCGAAACCCTGACTTTGCAACCGATTACTTCATCTCTCCTATCCTGACGCCGTCGTCGCTTCTCGCGCAATTCCCACCACTGTTAATGCAATGCGGTGAGAAGGACCCGTTCGTGGATGACACAGTCATCTTCGCCGGGCGAGTACGCGAAGCAAAGCGCGCCAGGAAAGCCGAGCTTGACCTCATACTTACGGGCAAGAGCGCCAAGTTTGGCGAGGGCCTGCGAATGACAGACGTCCATGTTGACGACATCGCCGAGGGCGAGGCCGCGAGGATGGTTGCCGAACGAGATCAGCTTTGCCGCGAATCGGAGGATGATTGGGTACAGATGGTCCTATTTTCCGACTGGAGCCATGGGTACCTACAGATGATGACACTGATGAGCGAGGCCAGGGCGGTGGTGGAGGATCTCGCAGAGTGGATAGAGGACGCGTTTGTGCGGCATTCGGGCAAGGAAGAGAGGACGAGCAAGGTTCTCGAAGCCATGAACATACGAGGGACGAAGAAAAGGAGGGAGACGAGGCGAAACTCGCCTCAGACTTCTCGCTCCCCGACGAAGAGGACGCTGTACCACGGGAAGTCGACAGAGCATTGCGGCAGCGACAGCGATGGGAAGGTGGATCCGAGCCCGTTGGCGTCTGGGACGGAGACGGATGATTCGTGTATCACGTTTGTCGCACGAAAGCGTGGTGGGAGCGGGACGCCGGTGACTCAGTCGCGGAGGAGCTCTGGCGAGCGGCCGGATGAAGTGATGCATGTGAAACAAGGGCGCTCGTCGCCGTCGCTGGCGCTACTGGGCGAGCAAGGGGACGTTGCGGCACAACGCGACCGGGAAAGTGCGAATGGGACGCCTCGGGCGGGGAACGGGAAGACGGGGCAACGGATTACGGAGACGGAGCTGATGCGCCGACGGAGGCTGCTGGACGCACATATTTTTGAGGGGCAGCAGGAGTGATGTATGACGACATGGGGTAGGAAATGAGAAAACCTTGTGTGCGGGCATGGGAAAGCAGGACAGAACGGGGCAGCGCAGGACGAGAGACGGATGACGTGGATGATCAGAACACCGGACCAACACCGCATTGGGGTGCTGAACAAGCACACCCGATTTGGAAGGTGGGCGGTGCTGCGGCGCTGCATGCTAAATGGAGACACAGCCACGTCGGCTTGTCGTCCATCCAGTCGTTCTCGTCCGGCACATCGTCCACGGGCCCACCGCGTCGCTCGAGTCCGCCCCGGCTTCTCCTTCTCTTCCGTGCTCCACAGGGCTGTGTGCTGCCCCTCTCCCTCAAAAGGCGCTAGAAGTGCGTCGTGCCTCTCCACCGTACTCAAAACGGCGACGTTCTCTACAGAACGCTCATTAACTTTCTTAGCCCTGTCTTACTTCACATCAAAAAGAAGCTTTTCCTTTCCCTCGCTCAGACAATAAAAGGGCATCCAAAGCCATGGACCTCGATCCTTCTACCCAAGCACGAGTCCAGTGGCAAAATCCTATCACACAAACACAGCAACGCCAGCCTGCCATTGACCCTGCCGTCACCCACGAGTTCCAATCTTATAACCATCACAGCAACGACGTCGAGAATCTGTCCTATCCTCCCCCGCTCCCTAACATGCCGCAGCAATCGCCCCCTCAGCCTCAGCCACCCTCCTTTCCCCCTGGCGCTGGCCCCAACGATCCCGCCGAGCAGCATGCCCATTACCCCCCCGGTCATGCGTACAGGCGCAGCCACAGCAACTCCCCTTTTCGTCAGACATCCCACCCATCGCCCTACCCGATCCCCTCCACCACAGCGCAACCCCCGCTCCCGCCACTGACACAGCCCGTCCCACAGGCCCCGGATGCCGTCAAGCAAGAGACGGCGTATTATACACCCACTGCTGCCGAGCTCTACAACCAGGCGCTCGCGTCGTCCTCGGTCCCACCGGGCGATGGATCAGGCCATTACCCGTCCTCGAGCGGAGTACCGAGGCTACCACCGATTCTGCAGGTGGAGAAGAAGCAGGTCACGACGTCTGCGACCCAGGCCGCCAGTGCGAGTCGAAGGCGGAACGAGGCACATTTCATTTGTCCCGTGCCAGGGTGTGGGAGTACGTTTACGCGTCGGTTCAATCTACGAGGTGCGTGGCAGGTGTGGGCGCGGGCCGCCCCTGTTCATGCATTATCCCTACTGCTCTAGGTCATTTACGATCGCATACGGAGGAGCGCCCGTATGTGTGCGAATACCCAGACTGTAAGAAGGGGTTCGCGAGGCAGCACGATTGCAAGTGAGTGTCATCGATCGTCGCATCGAGCGCTTTGGGATGTCCGAGGATGCGTCGTTTCATATCCGCGCCCATTGCTGATCACTCGACTCCAGGCGGCACCAAGCGCTACATGCTACGCGGTCGCAGTCCAACATTTGCCAGGGTTGTCGGAAGACATTCAGTCGCCTGGATGCGCTCAACGTAAGTGATCATCATGAAGTGCTTCTGCCGTGGCGCTCCTCTTTGTTTGGATCTCATTCATCGGCTATATAACAGCGCCATCGTGAGTGTGTTATCTGGACACGCGTGCCCATCGATTATATGAAATTCATGGCTGACCCATTCCCGTCGCAGTGCGTTCGGAGGGTGGCGCGGAGTGTAGGCAGGCCGTCGAGGCTATGCAACAAGCACAGGCGCAGGCCCAAGCCCAAGTGCAAGCCCAGGCCCAGGTCCCGGCTCAAGTCCAGGTGGCTCAGGTGCCCACGCAATCACATGCACCCCTACCGGAGCTTTCGGCCGCGAATCCACCATCATCACCTCCGAGCCGGCCTGGTCCCAGTGGCACCAAGATATTGCAAGCCCCGCCAACGAGCTGATTAGCGCATTGCTGCGGACGCTGTAAGCTCGCCGAGAACGTGACATAGATATGCGTGACCGGTGACAGGTTTGACGGACGGAGCGGGACGCTTAGATTGGTGTGTTCTTCTTTCACCCTGTTGACCATGTTTGGTTTCCCTTGTCTTCCCTTCCTTCTGTGATTGCGGCTTTCTCTCAGTACGGATGTACCACGGTTTTCTTTCTCCTTCTTCCGTAACAATCCTTTTCTTTCGCACCCGTTCGAATGCTGTCCCGTGTGAATTTTTGGAATGGGGCACGAATTCTTAGGGATCTAGTATATAGATTAGTACTGCCTCATAATTGTACAACAAATGGCCTCTGGAGCGGAGTGGAAGCGGGATGGAGACGCGTGAGAAAATCGAGCTGCCGGCAAGTCCTGCTGGCGCAGGGGGTCGCGTGATTGGAGTGCTTGATAACCCTCTGTCTTTTGCTTCCACACATTCCGTCTTGGCACAGAATCGTGTGTGCTGGTTGTCGACATCGTGGCCTACATTGCAATTGGAACTAGGTTGATTCACCCGCACAACCCCGTCGCTCGTTCCCACGCGAATACTATTGCGATGTCGCTCTCTATGCTCGCAGGTGGAGCTGAATGTGGACCCTCGAATCCCCTGCAAAGTCTTGCCAAGCGGTTTGACCAGGATCGCGGGGCGCAGCTGGTGGGTCAGAGTGGAGCCCGGATTGCCGGGTACCACCGTAGTGTGTGAGGCATTTTCGACAGCGCGCTCATGCATAACATTTCTGCAGGACGTTGCGGGATCGTCCCATTCCCGGGGAGGCGAGGTATGTCGTTTCCATTCCGTTCACCAGCTCCACCATCGTACACATTGCCCGTCTCCTGTTCGGGGCTTCCATTCAACTTCTTTCATCGTATACTCGCACCCTTTGCATGTGTTCAGTAACGCTGATTGATTTACGGTCCTCCACCCTAATCGACGCCACCTTCGCCAGGCGCACTTCCGATCCCAG
>JBBPLS010000721.1:0-10546 GCA_038089895.1 Boletellus ananas | reverse complement strand
GAATGCCCTTGATGAGGGCTTTCTATGTTGTCTATAGTTCGAGGGTCTAGCATCAATAGTTCTGCCAGTATTCACCAATCATTCCAAATGTATGTAACATTGGAACAGTTTTGTTGCTCACTGTATATGGTCGGGGTACCAGTGTCAGTGCTCGGGGGGTTAGACCAGCACTATGGAGATGTAACTCCAATAGGATGCTTTGCCCTTGGGTCTTACACTATGCCCTTAGGTCTTACTGCAATGCACAGATTGCACATTCCCAACAGCAGTTACCTCAAACCATAGAACCCTCAACAGGCTTGCAAGTCTACGTTTGATGCTATCTATGCCAAACATGACACAGCACAGACTGGGAGTGCAAGGGCTTCAGTATCTGCAGGTTTTGGACCAGCACTAGTAGAGGCACAGCCAGCACAAAAGGAGTGTGCCTTCTTTATGAGGGATGCATCTGTAGTAGATATGATAGAGGAAATTGGATGTTTGGAGAAACTGGTTGAGCACACATGTGCTGACTTAGGCAAAGCATAAGCAACTGAAGCAGTGGCAGGGACCAGAGCATTGAGCTGCCAATATGGGCAGGTTGTAGAGCAAATGGTGAGATGACAACACACCAGATTGATTTGACATCCCACATCCTGAGAGTGGCCATATGGGAATAAACCCATGTATGGATCCAGGATGGGATTTTCAGAGAGGACAGGAATGAGTAGGTAAAAGGAAGGAGAAGGGTGAGCATTCACATAAAGGTAAGAGGAAGGTAAATGTGAGTATACAGATCTTGCTCTCACATAGAGAGAGGGCCAACTTTCTTTAACACTTCAATTTGGGAATTCATGACTGAGTCATGAAGCCTCTTCTGGAAAGCAAGTAGGTGGTGCTTGCTCAGAGGAATGAGGGAGAAAGAGTCTGGGATGCCTATGGCCTGGTGTTATTACTTGCAAATGTACAATGAGCAACAAAACTGATGCAGTGTTTGCATGACTTGGATTGATAAGTGAATATTGGGAGACCTATTGATGCTAGACCCATACATATAGGGATGGTTAGAAAGCCCTGACCAAGGGCTTTCCAACCATATATACATTGAGTAGGTAATCCTTACTCTATCTGGAATTATTCTGAAATTAAACAGGGATACTCATTGCATCAATTTTGTTGTTGATACTTTGAAGTATGAAAACTTTATGATGAGGTAAGATATTACATCATCAATGGATCATGTGACACACTATAAGTTCAACATGATGTAAACACATCCAAACACCATTGCTCTTTCCACATCCACCACCATGAAATCCCTCTCCACAGAACAAACCACCTAGATCATCTCTCTCTTGGAGATGGGTCATTCAATCCACCAAATTGCTCACTCTACAAGCCTAAACCAATCTACCATCAGCAGACTGTGCTCCAAACACTGTCAGAACCTACCCAAGCTCTCTGGTGGTTGTCCATCAATCATTACTCCTACTGACATATATCATGCTATTCATCTTATTGGAACTGGAAAGGCTGAGAATACTGTCCAGATCACCAAGACACTTCAGGACATCAAGAACCACTCCATATCTTCCCAGACAGTCTGTCATCATCTTAGGAAAGCTAGTATGAAGGCTGTGGTGAAGCAAAAATGCCTCTTTTTCTCTAAGCATTATAGGAGGGAGTGACTAGACTTTGCTTTGAGCCATGAGGACTGGACTGTAGAGGACTGGAAGCATGTTATTTGGTCAGATGAAACCAAAATTAACCACATTGGATCAGATGGTAGGAAGTGGGCATGGAAAAGGGCAGGAGAGGGCTTCAGTGATAGGCTTGTAGAGGGAACAGTCAAGTTTAGAGGAGGATCTGTGATGCTGTGGGGCTGTATGACCTGGGAAGGGGTTGGGTTTGCATGTAGAATTGAAGGTAAGATGGATGCTGGCCTTTATGTTCAGATCCTGGAGGAGGAGCTTTAGCAAACCCTTGGATTTTTTGACAGATCTTAAGAGGACATTATCTTTCAGTAAGATAATGATCCCAAGCATACTAGCAAAAAGGCCAAGAAGTGGTTTGAAGACCATAAATTTGAGGTCATGGTATGGCCTCCTCAATCTCCAGACCTCAACCCTATAGAACATCTCTAGTTTATCTTAAAAAGAAGGCTGGCAGAGTACTTTGAACCACCAAAGGGGATATTGGAGCTTTGGGAGTGTATATAGGTGGAGTGGGACAAGATTGAGGTTGCACAGTGTCAGGAGTTGATTGAAAGCATGCCTAGAAGGATCAAAGAGGTCATCAGGGCCAAAGGAGGATACACTTCATATTGATTTGTATACCCTTGATATCAGGAACAAAACTGATGCAATGAGTACCCCTGTTTAATTTCAGAATAGTTCCAGATAGAGTAAGGATTATCTAATTAATGTATATATGATTGGAAAGTCCTTGATCAGTGCTTTCTAACCATCCCTATATGTATAGGTCTGACATCAATAGGTCTTCTAATATTCACTCATCAATCCAAGTCATGCAAACATTACATCAGTTTTGTTGCTCACTGTATGCTTGATACAGTAGCAGAGCACATTTCTCATATTCACATTCTCCATGGCAGAAGTCATGACCTTCTATGGCCAGCCAGAAGTTGCACATTAAGTCAACACACTCTTGTGGCCAGTCTTGCTGAACCATGGCCCTTAGTATATGGTAGTTGGCTTCACTGAACTCCTCCCAGGAGAGATCTTTGTCAGGCACTTTGCATTCCTTGGCCTTAACAGCAGCCATGGATTGCCAAACTGGGCTACTATCAGTGTGCACATGCATGAGGATGTTGTCATTGAGGTTAGGTGCTTCCTTCTCTGCCTTGCAAATGCCCTTGTTGGTGAAATAGTATAAGGAAACATATTTGCCCTTGCACAACTTGTTGATTGCATGCTGTGGGGGGAGGAAAAGGGCATGAGCTGGGAGAGGCTTGTCAGGGATGGAGAGGAACTTGGATTTGTGTTTTCTATGCTCTTCCTGGAGTGCAGATGCTGCTCTTGCTTGTGAGCTGCCTGGGCTTGTGCCACCTCTCTGGTCACCTGTTCACATCCCTCCTTTGCTGCCTGCATTCTAGCTTCCTTCACCTAGTCCCAGGCAAGAATGGCATGGTCATGGTTGAGCTGCTAGATGACCACCAACAGAGCTGCCACCTCCTCTTCAGTTTTCTCTTTGATGGTGAAGATGAGTCAATCTTCTGCAAATGCTAGAAGTGCATAGTCAGGTTGTACTTCTTGGTGTGGGTCACTTATGGTGAAAGGAGAAGAAACATTAGTACTAGATACAAGTGTATGCAACTAATAAGGACAACAAAAAGAGCAGCATGGTGTGCTGCTTGCACAAAGGAGGTGGCAGCAAAGAGAGAAACCATGCACCACCTTGCTTCACTCTCATGCAGACTACATCCTATGCCACTCCATGTCTCTGCTTATGCAGGCTACCACATCCTGGCCTAATAGTGGCCACTGCATCATCAGCTGCTGTGCAGTGCCAGGGGGTTCGGTTGATGAGCATAGCTTCACCGAGGTTTGCATCCGAGGGTTCCAAATGAGCGAGATTCCGAGAGCCCGAGGGACGGCCTCCTCTCGCTACTAGTAGGGAACATCATATTGGAATTCTGATTTGATTTCTTTTGTTGTCGGCTTAGCCCAGTCCCTTCGCTCCACTTTGCGAAAGACGTCCTGATCTTGATACATCTCTAGGAATGGCACCGAGCGCCTTTGAAATCGCTGGATGTGTCGTGTGTCACAACGCTGTCGCATTGGCTCGGATCTGAGTCATGCCATACTATGTCATGGTGTGATAGCCCGTAAATCAGCCGTCACGGTCGTGCTCTTTCCCAAACGAGCTCAATGAGCGCTAGCTGAACTGAATAGAGATTCGAGAATCAGACGGGCTGGATGGTGGAAAGAAGGGACCGGCGCCAAGGCGATTTCCGAGGCGATTGTTATTCTTACCAGGGGGTGCCTCGTGCCGCCCAAGGCGATGCCACTCAAGGTGGAAGAAGAGAGCCCGGACGATGGTATCAGATGCAATGTTGGTGCCTGTTCGTGGAGCTACTACGATCTCAGGACTTGTGGAGCGGTTCCAGTAGGCACCCTGGAGTCAGTGGTCACCTCTCACATCTCACATCAGAGATGTCCGAAATTGCCTTGGGAATGAACGCCGCTAGGCCTAAGCGTCCCACAAACTGTTGAACGATAATAATGATGATAATACAAAGAAGCACCAGGGGGGGGGCGCAAGGGCGTTCGCAGAACAGTTCTATATGGGACGCGCAGCAGACGACGCAAACGACCTGTGATCATATCTTGCGATCGCCTGGTCCTTCAAGCTCAAGCTTCAAGCATGGACTGGATACCTGGGCATATGGCCAATTGATCATACTGCTCGGACCACCTACCTGCGGGAGAGAGCCCCGAGGGCGACTCAGATGGCAGACTCAATAACAATCTCATCGCGTACGTGACCCGCGGACCGAATAGAAACACCCCAATCGGGCAATGCGTCCAATTTTCGCGGCCCCTGTATTCCCCACTGGCGCTCTCGGGGGATTCCCCATCGCACCGAATACGTCAGCCTGGACGGCGAGATCTTCTTACCCATCGTTATCGATGAGAGAAATGTCTGCCATCCGAGTCGCCCTCGGCCTCTTTCTCGCAGGTAGGTCATCGGTTGCAGCACGATCGATCAGCCATACGCCCAGGTTTCCATGATCTTTTGATCGGTGATCACACGTTCGCGCCCGCCAACGCCCTTGCACCCCCCTGGTGTTCTTTGTATTATCATCGTTCAACAGCTCGTGTCGACTTCAGACACTGCTTCCGAAAAGGCAGGCATGTTGTACCCCCCCTTGGACGCCCGATCACACTCAGGGATCTCATGTCCGTCTACTTCTTTTTCTTTTTTTCTCTGGTTTGTTCGCTTCCCGTGTGTTTGTCTCCGCCGCTGTTCTGTGTGTGCATGTGATGACGATCAGGCGGAGTAGGACCCCAGTGGCGTTCATTCGCCTGCTGGATTGAGTTCATATACGCCTTGGCGCACTCCCATGCACGGCCGACTGATTAATACAAAGCCAATCGCCAGTAACCACCTTTTTTCTTTCTCCACCTGGTGTCTTTGGGAGTACTGGTCGGCCTACCATCCATCCTTATCCTCTTGTGTATTTTAGTCGTTTCGCTTGGCGGCCCGTTCCCCGCTGGATTCACGTCCTGGCGCTCTCTCACACGCGAAAGACTGATTAGATGAAAACAGATGCCGCAATTTCGGGCATCTCCGATGTGCATGTGATTACCGACTCCGGAGGGCCAGTCAGCCATACCGTGTTGCCTACTGGGGCCACTCCAACGTCGCATCCAATACTGTCGTCCAGACTCTCTTCCTCCGCCTTGAGTGATATCACCTTGCGTACCATGAGGCAGCCCCTAGGAATAACAATCACCTTGGAGAGAGCCCCCGGGCCCGAGTCGGCGCCGGTCCCTTCTTTCCACCGTCCAGACTGATCCAGTCCGTCTGGTTCTCTATTGCAAAAGGGCACGACTCGGGCGGCCAATTTGCGAGCTGTTCAGCGGGCGGTGACAGCGCCTTCCTGTGAGACAGTGGCAACGACACCAGCAGTGAGACACCGAACCGCTCGCTTGCAGGCAGCCCACTGCCATTATCAGAGAGCGAAGTTCCCCGAGTATGACGACAAGGCTGAGTGCCGAGGCCTGAGGGATGAAAATAATAAAATAAAACAAAAAGGACAAGATGAATAACAAATAAAGAAGTAACGGGGGACCTCGACACACACAGAACAACAAAGCACGGGAGGCGAACAGACCAGAGAAAAAAAGGGAAGGAAGTAGACGGACATGAAAACTCTGAGGGTGATCGGGCGTCCAAGGGGGGGTCCACATGCCTGCCCTTCCGGAAGCAGTGTCTGAAGTTAATTTAACATCTCATGAGCTGTTAAACAATAAAAATGATGATCACACAAGAGGGGGCGCAAGGGCGTTTGCGGGGTGATTCCATATGGGACACACAGCAGACAACACAAACGTGTGATCACTGATCATGCACGAGAAACCTCAACAGGCCTATGGCTGATCGATCGTGCTGCAATGGACGACCTACCTGCGAGAAGACCTACCTGCGAGAAAGAGGCCCGGGGGCGATGGCAGACGTTTGCCTCACCATCGATTACCATCATGCCAAGGCAGCAAGTCACCGATGTCACCCACATCGCAAGGGCCCGAGCGTAGGATGCCAACAGGCCCCCTAGTGTGGATCCTTGGACCCGGCCACGGGCTGGCAGCGCGCGATGGCGTCTGCTTGAGCAGGGTGTTTTTAACGTCATGTAAGCTGCCGACGAACGTGACGGTGGACTCACCCGGACGGGGTTCATTTCCTGCATACAGACACACCTCCATTCTTTCTCTCTGAGGGACACGTCGAGTAAAAAGAGAGCGTGCAGCTTCTAGCACGGATCGGTCCTAACATGATTGTACGCAGAGAGAACGAACGAATATGTGCATGTACGCAGGAAACGAACACGGGTGGTCCTGCCTCCTTCCCTCCCCACCGCTACTCGAACGGCCAGTCTGTGTGGACGCAAACGCGGGCATAAGTAATGAGCGTACATTGCGAGTCGCGATGTTTTCGTGACCCCAGACGTACCTGATCGTCGCCACCTCGATCAGGCACTTCGCTGCATCCGCACAACCAATCATCCCGCCACCAGATCTCTTCCTTTGCTTCCGAATATTCGCGCCGCGACGGGGGTTGAAGGATCAGTTGTGATGTTGGTTGGACGGCGTCGTGCGTGGCATCATGTCCGACGGTGGGGGAGAGGAAGAACGAGTGGACGTGGCGGTAGAACAATGGGTTCCCTGCTCCCTGAAGACCGCTTGCGCGCGTCCGTTGGCAGATCCTCCCGTCGTCCACGTGCGTCCGAGAAAGGGGATGGGGAGGGCAAGGTAGAAGGCGACAACGGGCGTGTCGGGATAACCGGAGTGAGCAATCGCGCAAGCATTTGCTCATAGGCGTGTACAAACGGGTCCTCGAAATGGACGCTCCAAGGGTGCGAGTGACTGAAAACTGCATCGAGCAGTGACGGAGAGGGCAGGAGTGAGGGCGATGGCAGACGTTTCCCCTCCCCCCCACATTCCATCACGTATGTGACCCAAGACGGGAGGTGAACAAGAACAGAACAGAACAGAAACACCCCAATCGGGCAATGCGTCCAATTTCCACGGCCCCTGTATTTCTAGTTCTCGGGGGATTCCTTGTCACGCCAAACAACGGGACTTGTAGGGTGCTTCTGACCCATGGCGCGACCTCCCATTGGCCCAGCAAAGCCCGTCCCAGCTGGGCACGACTGTCCTACCGGCCCATCACCGTTCCTCCGCCGCGGCTCAGGCTCCCAGTGACCTGCGAAGACATATAAATTCGCCGCTCGAGGCCCTCCCCGAGCCCCAGTGTCGTCGACATCTCTTACGATCCTCCTCAACTCTTCCGCTCACAATGGCGGCTCTCATCCCCAATGGTGACTACACGATCACCAACGTCGAAAACCCGGACCGAGTTCTCAACCTCCTTGGCAACGAGCCCTTCGGGTTGATCACCGCTCCCGCCGGTGGGGCCCAGCAGGTCTGTTCCGACAGTCCACGTCCATAGTGAAGATTGGATGATCTCACCATGTTTCGATAGTGGAAAGTTGCCAACTTTGGTCCCAATGGTAACCAGATCTCTCTCGAGAGCGTCGCCAGGCCTGGCGCCTTTGCAACTTCACCCCCGAACGCGGGCGTGGTAAGTCTACTCGGAGAGGTGGCAGGCGGGGAGCGTGGCACAATGTGAAACTTGTCACTCACTGATATCAATCTGGTCATTTCACAGGACTCCGGAGTCAGTGGTTCTGGAGCTGGGACCATCTGGACCGTCGAACCCGATCCTGCTGGAGCGCCACAAGTCTTTCTGTGCGTTTTGTGTTTCACTCGATTTCTTTACTTTACATGACATTCCCTCCTGTCCTCGTTCAGGCTTAGGATCAGCCCTGCGGTAGGTGCTTTATACTTGCATTCCGCCGGAGGCGAGTTGGTAAATATGCATTTTGCCATATTTGTACGTTTGGAAGCCTCTAACGCACATCTACAACAGGCTGTCCTTCGCGTACCCGCCAATGAAGCGGCGAAGTGGACCTTCGCTTAGTTGGCCTACTTCCCACCATGAGTGATCATCGGCCGTCTCAAACGATCTTCCTGCTTGTTTGATTCACTCGACAAAACGACAAAAAAAATGAAAAATGCGGAGATCCACAAAAAAAGGTCTGGGTATGGTCCTGTGTACGATTAGTGTAGCAGTCGAGTCGAACCGAGGTATCGTGTGTTTGTGAAGAGTGCGAATGACAGTGTTGTATGCCCATGGTTCGGGGATAAACAACATCAAGTCTTCATCACTGAGTAGAACGATCTGCGTCCCACGTGTTGATTTCGATGGAGAGCCGTAGCGCACTGCAGCAGAGCTAGCACTGTTGGGGGTTTTGTTAATCTGTGCCAGCTCTGTTGGAGGGTTCGTGATTCTGTGAGCCCCAGAAGCCAACCTACTGGTGAACGGATCCCATGCCACGAGGTATTCGCAGAGATCGGTCGACATGCCTTCAAGTCGGAAATGGCAGAATACATCCCGGGGCCCTGATTATCATGGGACCGATCCGGACAGCATTGCACTCTCTTTTCAGCGACGTCCTGCGACATGGCCTTCCAACATGGCCAACTGGCAACGAGTCACCCGGTCACCCACATCGCGGGGGTCCGGGTCCCGGGGGTAGTATGCCACGTCGAAGTCTGACGGCCGGGGCGCTATTGGGTACCTTCACTCTACCCTTGATTTCGACAACGAATTCCATTCTTCAGAGGCATCGTCAACCCGTTATTATCGCTAAGGACGGGGCCCCAGAGAGTAGTGAACATAGCCTCTCGTCTCTTGTATCGCACCCGTCGACTATTTCAGATGTCACAGCGGGCAGAAAACGACGAGAATAGATTGGTCGCGATGGTGTGGTCTCGTCGCTCGAGCATCAGCTCCGTCAGCGGGGACGTCCTCTGTGCGTTATACCCCGTGGCTCGGCACGCGCGCGTCACGGCGGTGAACAGGTTCGTCGTTGAAAAAAAGAGAGGTTTCTTCGCTGGATTAGCCTGGACTGTTCCCTCTTGCACCTGTCATTCTACTTGACCGGTTTAACGAGAAAATATGATCCTCGTGGCAGGGACATGCACGTCCTTGAATCCAATCTCATGGATGGTTGTGCGTGTTGAGAATACCCGACGCGACCAGCTGGCTTGAGGGCACAATTCTGGGCTGTTAGCTGAATTCTTTGCGGTTATCAAACAGAGGCTTTGCTCAGTGAGGAGGTCGTGTGCAAACGAGCCTCGTGGGGACCTCGCGTACATGAATTTATTAGCCTTTTGCTCTCTTTATGACGATAAACGCGCTCCCTTCCGTCGTCGACACGTCCGCCACGTCCTTGCACGTCTCCCTCCTCGCCATCGCGTTCAACCCGACCGCATGGAACATCGTCGCCCGCAATGGTGCGCTCAGCCATGCCCTGTCCGACGACTCCGACTCACACACGCGCAGAGTACAGGAACAAGACGATCACCCGTCTCTTTGGCGGAAACGCACGCCATGGATGCTACTTTCTTGCCCTCCTCATCTTTTCGTTCGGCGTCCTGCGCGACCACCTGTCCGTCCTCTTTTTCACTCTTTCCTTGCGCTGACACGTAGGCCATCTTCTCCAAACAGGTACCAACGCGCGCTGGCAGACCAGCTCCGCATACCGCTCCTCCCCGAGCCGTACGCAACCACCGTGCCCATCATCACGTTTGCGCTCGGCCAACTCTTTGTGCTCTACTCGACGTTTGCGCTCGGCATCACCGGCACCTTTCTCGGGGACTACTTTGGCATCCTCATGGACCACCGGCGGTCCACCGCGTGGAGGGCTTCCCGTTCAACGTGCTCAGGGACCTCATGTACGTCGGGAGCACGTTCTGTTTTGCCGCCACTGCACTCTGGTGCGTCACTCTGATCGGGCGAGAGAACGAGGCTGAACGCGCGACTCTTGTTTCTTTTTTCACAGGTATGAGCGCCCGGCTGGGTTGTGGATCACGCTGTACGTGTACATCGTCTACCTCGTCGCATTGCGTTTCGAAGGGTATGTCTGTCCTCGCTGTGTCCTCGGCTTTGGTAACGTGTAGCGCATAGGCCGTTTACCGACATGATCTATTCGAAACGTGCAGCGAAAAAGGAGTGAGCCCTCGGGGTTCGGGGGGCGCGGTGCCACGCGACAGCGTGTTCATTCCTTCAGCAGAGTCCCTCGCAGATCGAAAACCCGGCATTGGAATGATTCGTCTCTTGAATAAGATTGGAGCCTAGGCTACAGTTTTGCAACGAACTCGGCGATGGATAATGATGAAGAACGAATGAGTAAGTGGTTATGAGGCTATGTTCACCTCCGAACAGCGATGGTCCGTCATCTGGCTTCCTCGACATC
>JBBPLS010000720.1:0-10555 GCA_038089895.1 Boletellus ananas | reverse complement strand
TTCCAGGTATCCGAGGGTTTGATGCGAACGTTGTTATACCCCCATCGTATATCCATTTTTGTGAAGATGGAGGATCCCCGAAGTTTGTCCATGAGCTCGGAGATGAGAGGAAGGGGGTAGGCATTCTTGACAGTGTGCTCATTGAGATATCAATAGTCCTGACAAGGTCGTAGACCTCTGTCCTTCTTTTGTACGAAAAAGAAAGGCGAAGCTTGGGGAGATTTAGATGGTTTGATCTTGCCAGACTTTAGATGTTCGTCAACAAATGCCCTACAAGCTTCCAACTCTTTCGGGTTGAGTGGATAAGCTTTTGCTACTCGTGGAATGAAGGATGGGGCGAGGTCGATCACGTGATCATATGGCCGGTGTGGGGGTAGCTTTCCTGCGATGGGTTCATCAAATACATCCTGGAAGGCCTTATACTCTGGGGGGAGTGGTCGTTCTTCCTTCTGTTGTTGTTGAGCGAGTTCAGTAGAGAGGGTCAACCTTCCTATTCACTAGAGTAGGGCCCGCTGAAAGTTTTCCTCATTCCGTTCTTTGGGGTCGAGGTCGAGGTAGCGAATGAGATATCGTTGAGAAACTTGGTCCTCAGTAGGAAGAGCGGGGGTTTGTTCAGGAAGGGAGAGTGTTCCTGTGGACCAGTCGATCTGGGGATTCCATTCTTGTAACCAATTGATCCCAAGGATCACCCCTTCATGTCCACAGTCGATGACGAAGAATCGTTGATCTTCGGTTAGATCGCCAATTCTTAACGTGAGAGTGATGTAATGGCGGATCATTCCATTTCGGTTATCTGTCCCATCTACATTATGAGCCTGAATAGGAGTTTTCAGGCACGTCATTGTCCATCCATAGACTTTCACGAGATGCTTATTGACGAAGCATCCGGTAGCACCGCTATCTACCAAAGCAGTGGTTGCAATGTTTCGGATCGTTCCGACTTTGTAGAGGTAAATGGGGAGTTTGATTGCTCTAGAGTTGGTACCTGATACAAATATGGGAGCAAGGACATGGGGAGGAGAAGACATTGCTACTTCCCTCCCTTCTAAAAATCCGATGGTTTGGCGATATGGATCGCGCAGACTTGTTCCGCAGGATCAGGGGTGCAGAGTTTCAGGATGCGAAGTAATTCATCTCGAGGGAGATCGGTGTTCTGAATGAACTCCCCCAAGGCATCCGTGGAGGATTCTACTGCGTTGACTCGTTGCTTCGGGGGGAAGCAGCGAGGGGGAGTGATTCTGGATCCTCCTCGATGATTGGTGGATCGGCATCCTACTCTGTGGCACACAAAGCATTTGTTATTTTTCATGTGTTCCGCTCATTCTACTGGAGTGAGGCGAATCACGTCGATCTCCATGGCATTGGGGTCCCTTGCCACTCGGCTTGATCCTCCTCCATAGGGGAGAGGCAGGAATCTCTTTGGGTCCCAGATCTTCCTAAGGCACAACAGGTTTTCGTTAAACCTTTGCGCAGCTTCCAGCCAGCTTTCCCAAGTTGCTGGTTGAGGGTTAAGCATGATCATCATTTCGGCCAGCTTGTGGTCTACCCCTCTTCGTAAGACATTGATCAGAATGTTGTGATGGTCTTCAGTAAGACCGCTCTTGCCAACTTTTAATCTAAAGGTGGCAGCATAGGCATCGAAGTTTCCTCTCTTCGCATGCACCGGCATCTTTTCCTTGGTTGGTTCCAGGAAATCATGTTGTCGTAGTTCATATAGATCGTTGCGAGCTCTCTCCTTTTCTCCAGCAGGGACAAAGGCAGCCTTGAAAGCGTTAGCGAAAGTGTTCCAGGTGGCTGTAGGTGTCTTGAGGTACTAAGACTCAGCAAAGACCGCTCCTCATCCTTTACTCATCTTGTTGAGGGTAGTGAGGATTTTGGAGGCGTTGTTATTATAGATGTGCTCATTCATAAGGAAGTAGGCTTCCATGGATAGGAGCCACCTGGTGGCGTCGGACTCATTTCCAGAGAAGTCTGCAGGCAAGCCAGCTCGTCTTTCGGCCTTCTTATATTCCTCCTCAAAAGGTTCAGGAGTTACTGGTTGGGTGGAAGTGGAAGGCATGGGTGCATCTGGGTCAAGAGTAACGGTGATTTTGGGAGGGGTGTTCTGGACTGGAGTAGTGGTGAAGACGTCCTCGTAAGACTCTTCCTGGGTAAGCACAGGAGGTGCGAGGCATCCCAGGGAGGCTTGTATAGAGTCTGGGGTGACGGAGGGTCGTCTACGTCATTGTCCAAACAATGGATTGGCTGGGGGTCTACCAGATACGCGCCGTCGGGCAGGAGGAGGTGAAGGTGATCGCCGATGTTCTATCTCAGAGTGGAAGATTTCTTCTTCCTCTGGCAGGATGTGATCTTCATCAGAAGATTCAGGTGGTGCTCGAAATGACGTGGTGGATGGTTCTTGCCCTTCTGCTAGATAGCAGGGGCAGAGGGACAAGTTAGTTCTTTTGTTATGCGAATGCGCAGAACCTAACTGTCGAGCACACACTCAACAAGTGGTGCAAGACTATCGGAGAGAGAGGGATCTCACTATCCTCGTGAGGACTCATGGACAGGTAGAAACTACGCGTGTATTGCACAGAACTAACTGGAGAAACTACAAGTACAGGGCGCGTATAAATACCTAGGCATAGCTGTACACGATCTAGGGTAGACGTGAGATACCTAGTATGAATGGGGAAGAGACACGCAACCGCAGACGAATGCGATCGGAGGAGTAAGCATCCGTGAGATAGGGGAAGTGTAATCATGGTCAAATGCGGAAGGTGTAAGTTGCGTCGCGCCCAAAGAAGAATGTGGGAAAGTACAGTGGCACAACTGTGATCAGCGGTAACGTAGAAACCGAAAGGAACCTATCCAGCTGCGGAGTGGAATAGAAAGCCCGGCGTAGGCGAGTCATCGAGCCAGAGGCTGTCCAACTCTGCAATCAAAGAACAATCTGAAGTAAGAGGAAAATCAACTGGAGAAAGATTAGGAAAATCTGCATGCTCATCTAAGATTGTAACAGGGTAATGTTACAATTTCCCTTCTCTTTTGTGGTATTGTCTTCCTTTCTCTACTTTGTCCTTGCCGCTCCCCTATCTTTGGCATATTCTTCTATGAATACATTCACTTTGTTATCATCATGAGCAGTTCCCATGTGAGCGTTATATCACTTTAGTACTCTTCTCATCTCTTTCTTCATTTCATTGTTCCACAGCATTGACTGTCATTGCTGCTTACCTATTCTCTGATTTCCATCGCATTCTATACTGTTCTACACTTACGTGTCCCTCTCCACACCACTTGGTCTGTGCACTTTTCCTTCCAGTATATAAATCTTCATTTACCACCTTGTACTACATTCTCAATCTGTGCAATCTACACATACTCTTGAGTCCCCTTAGTCCCTCATTGGCCTCCTTAGGCATCCTAGTCCTTCATCGCCCTCTTCAGGCCTCTACTCTCTAGTCCATTCTCCAGAATGTATAGTCCCTCATCCCTTCAGGCTGAGTTGTACCTCTTCATGAGTGTCCTGCCTGTTGGTCTTTAGTCTCGGTCACTCAAGGTATGCCTTGCGTAACATTAGCATTGGAGATGGTGTTATGATGATAACAGCAGGAAGCGGCACATGCAACAATATGCCTGGTCCTAACAGTGCACATGATGTCAGGAGCTCAAGGTTTGGGTGCTTGGATGGCGTTGAGATTGGCCACACCTCATCTGACACACTACCCAGGTTGCCCCTCTGTGCACTTTCTACACCTGAGGCCCCCAAGTAGGCAGAACTGGTGTCCATTGACTAGAACTGGTGTCCGTTGACTGGTCATTGGTTGTAAGTGGTCTCAGTCAACACGCCCCAATAGCAGAGACAATATCTGCAAAGTCTTTCTCACCAGTCTATGCTCTAATGAGTTTGTTGTATCCCTTTGCTGTGATGATCTAGATTTTGAGTTGATGCACTTTGGTCTTGGAGGGTTCTGTGCAAAAGGCTTTGAACTGGCTGACAGGGGACAGTGACAGGCAGTCCAAACAAACCTGTAGGGGTATGTAGACTTATTGGACTTTGAATGGGGCTTATGGAACCTACCTTGTTTGGCAGGTCCTTTCCACACCTTGTTCTCTCACTCACAAGCCTTATCAACAATCTCTGCTGCAGCTCTCAGTGCTTGCATCCAACCATGCAAATTCTGTACAATGTGAGTACCTGTCTACACCCATCTCACAATGGCTCAGCTCATCTCATACCCTGTGGCCACTCCTATTTTGCCACCAGTGCCCACCACCATGCCAAATCTGCCCAAGTATGGCCCACAACAGCCCAAGGGATCAAAAATCCCTCTCAGCACCAAAAAAGATGGGTGACCATGTAAGAATGGCAAGTCTGCACAGCAGGAGTCCAACAAGGGTAGGCAGTGCTACTCATCCCATGTGTCCTCACTGTGGTCACTCCTTCCAGGTTCTGCAGTACTATTAGCTGGCACGTTACAATTGTTTTTGCTACCAAAAGCACTAGGTGCATCTGTTGGTGAGCTCCTTGTTCTTCCAGCCCTGTGCTCTGTGTTCTTACATGCATCTGTGTTGATCCCTTCTGAAACTGTTTTGCAGTCAATTATCTCAGGTGAGTGTGGTTTTGAGTGACCCAGGCATTTGATAGACTTTAGCACATTACTTTTTCCTTGTATTTTATGCTCTCCTTTGTTCATGCACAAACCCACATCCATATCACACATCTTTGAGCAGGCTGGACATTTCAATCTTGCTAGATATGTGTGTAAGTACTGGAATTGTTGTTGATTGGACCAGTAGCTTAATTTTCCTTAATTTTTCTATGAAGTTTGTACTCAACAATAGTGGAGTAATGTGTCATGCTATGTCATCTGAGCAGCTGCTCTCTGTGTGCCCAAGGAGTGAGTGTGTTATCCTAGGTCAAGGACTGCCCGGAGGGCTCCATATTATGTCAGCAGCACCTGCCTTGGCTATGCCTCCCCAGGCCCATCATCTACTGTCAGTGGTCCAGCTAGTCAAATGGAGTGTTGACAACTCAAATGAAACATCATCCTGTGTTCTTTTATCAAGATGACACCCATGTCTTCCAGGTTCATCTATCTCTCCATATCAATATTCACTTGTTGACAAATTGAATGGCAGGTGCACAGTGGACAATACCTCTTTAAGGTGTACAAGAGTATCCTGTTAGAGAAGTTGGACACATTTCAGGCCATGTTCCAAGCCCACCATGATGCTGGTACCATTGCTGTAGACAGAAAAACAGAGAGTACACCTATCATACTCCCTGCAACCATTGGTAAAACTGCATTTGAATTATTTTTGTGTGCATGCTATAGGAGGTGAGTACAATTAGCCCAGATATTCACTGTCTAGTCCTCATGAACAATGTGTTGTGCTATAAAGGTGGCATCCTGACTCAAAAAATGTGCCAATAGACGTAGTATTCCAACTCCTCAAATTAAGCCACATGTTCATTGCCAATGACATCCATGAATTTGCAATCAACGAAATCCATGAATACTGTGTATCAATACACCCTTGTTGCCTTATTTCTGTATCCATCAAGCACAAAGTCAATGCGCTCTTTGTCTATGCTTTCAAAAGACTTGTTAAAACCCATCTAGATGACCTTGCCGATGACAAGCATGCTATGCTGTGTCCCCAACTCTGGAGTGTCATCCTGAAGGCACAAAGCATACTCCAGATTGCACCACAGGATTGTTGCCTGCGAGTCACCCTCAATTGAACATGCAGCAACATGCCCAGATACCAAAAACTGTTCCCTTGATTGGCATCAGCTATAGTGGAATGGGATGGGGCATTAACTTCTGGACAGAAGAAATCCCCAGCCTTACAAGGAAGCAGTCAAACACTTTGAAGGTATTCTATTGACAAACAAGCTGGGAAGGATTTCTCCAAAGTGTTTGTATTCAGTGATGGAGACCATTCAAGAAGAGGCAGCCTTTAACAAGGAAGATGAGTTCATGGACCACACTGCATGCAAATGGGCTGACAAGTTGTTCATATCCTAGTAGTCACTACTGTAATCCAGACATATGATTCTATTTATGTTAGTGACACTTCAAGTATGACTGAAGTTCTGCCTGCATCACTATGGCCATTGGGCATGCTTGCACAAGCGATCACCAAATCTAGTGGGGACTAAGGTGCAGAGGATGATATTGGTATTGACAATGAGAACAATGAGAACAATGATGATAAATTCTTGGTGGCAATTAAGGTTGTGAAGCCTTGCAATCTTTAGGGATTCCACGTCCTTCAGCAAATTCATAGGACTCTCTGTTTCATCAAGGTGCTCAATAATCACACCACACTCTATGTTTTTCATGATGAGTCACATCTCTGTCAAGTACGGTCCTTCTCCGCTCTACTCTGGTCGGTCGGAGGTGCGGGGGACAAGGGAACAGGACGGCGGGGACGGAGTTGGGTCGGAGCGGGGAGGACGTCGGCTTCAGCGATGTGGTGAGCACACTGCGCCTCTGTACGTTCGTGTCCTCGTATTTCAGAGAACGGGATAGTGTTACGCGAACGCACAGAACCTAACTGTCAAGTGCACACTTAACAAGTGGTGCGAGACTATCAAGAGGGAAGGGATCTCACTATCCTCGTGAGGACTCGTGGACAGATGGAAACTACGCGTGTATTGCACAGAACTAACTGGAGAAACTACAAGTACAGGGCATGTATAAATACCTAGGCATAGCTGTACACGCTCTAGGGTAGACGTGAGATACCTAGTGTGAATGGGGAAGGGACACGCAACTGCAGACGAATGCGATCGGAGGAGTAAGTGTCCGTGAGATAGGGGAGGTGTAACCGTGGCCAAATATGGAAGGTGTAAATCGCGTCACACCCAAAGGAGAATGTGGGAAAGTACAGTGGCGCAACTGCGATCAGCGGTAACATAGAAACCGAAGGAAACCTATCCGGCTGCGGAGTGGAATAGAAAGCTGGGTATAGGCAAGTCATTGAGCCAGAGGCTGTCCAACTCGGTGATCAAAGAACTAGTTGAAATAATAGGAAGATCAACCGGAGAGAGATTAGGAAAATCCGCGTGCTCATCTATGATTGTAACAATACCCCCATCATAGATCGGAGGCACCGACTCAGAAGATATCCCCACTGGTGTGCGAGCCCTCACCGGCATTGTCGCTGGCATGAAAATCATCCCCTGATGTGCGTGGGCAGAAAGATGCGGAGTGTCCTGCCTTTCCGCAATTGGGGCAAAGGCGTTGAGGGCAAGCGTATTGGGGATGCCCGGGAGCGGAAACGTGGCAGTAAGGGCATTTGTAAGATCGACATGCGGATCGATGGTGACCAGAGGACCCGCATACGAAGCATACCGATCTCCTCCTTCTAGATGTTGGAGAACTAATGGGGGAAGGGCTATCGGAGGAATCCTGCCGCTCAACGCCATCATCTGGTCTACCCAATACCGCTGGGGACTGTTTGACCGGGTCCGAATCGCCTCTAGTGCTAGGTAGAACCATGCGCGCACTAGGCCTATGTCCTCTGGAGAGAGTTCTAATGGACTTGGGTCGGGGAGGAGGGACTGGTATCGGTTGTCTAGCTCTTGGTGGGGTCGTGGGGTCAGGTAGTGGGGTGTCCGGACGGATTGGGACAAAGTTGTGCTTGGGGGTAGGTATCCTCTGGCTGGTTGGCCGTGGTGAATGTCCTGCAGAAAGTTCTGGTTCGTGATCGGTGTCGCCCACAGGAGTCCAGTCTGGGGAGAGCGAAGGGACATCTGGGAAATAGTAAAATTGTCACTCGTCGAGAGAGAGGAGTGAGAGATGGAGTCGTAGGTGCAGGAGAATGAGTTCTCTTGGAAGTTGGCGAATCACCCTCGGGAATCCCGATAATAGGGCGAAATCCCCGATTGTCTCTCTTGCCGAGGCGAGCGAGGATAGGGCGACCTCGAGGGTGATCCTGTGGGTGTTGTCCATGGTCCAGGTGACATTGGGAAGTAGATCAAGGATGGCTCGTTGGGTGATAAAATAGAAGCCGGCGAGATGAACAACAATAGGGAGATAGGCTGACCCACGGAAGATCTCAGTATCTTCTAAGGCGAAGGCGCAAGCAGGATCTCTAAGCAAATCAAGCACAAAGTTAACCAGAGTGGCGCGAGGGAGGCGATTGAGACGCAGCGGAGGGATGTCTCCAGGATCCAGGGGGCGAGAGGGTTGGTGCATAGGGATGACAATGTCGCGAAGATGTCGTCCGATGGGTTGGTATACAGGAAGATTGGTCAAAACAAAATCAATGAATTGCCAAAAAGGATGAATATTTAAAGGAATAAAAAGGGAGTTACCATGGGTCCCCTCGCGCGGCGCCCCATCCGGAACTGTTGTAGTCAAGATCGGGGAACTCTACTGAGACACACCAAGCTCACACTCGGTCAATCTCTAGTAAAGGTTGGATGGGTTGATCCTGACCAGGGGTATCCTCGTCAGGAGGAGTCTGGCGTTGGCAATAAACGACTTGGGCCGGGGTGAGAGCATAGCGGACTCCAGTCCGAAGCGCGAGGAGGCAGCGGTGGGCATCCCAAAGACAAAGAAGAACTAGTAAAAAGGGGCAGAAGAAGCAAACAAAGAAGATAAGGAGGAAGGCGAACAGAGAAGGGGAAATTGAGAACATGGTACTTTAAGTATTGGTGGGGGTTGTGCTACGTTCTTTGTCTTCTTTGTCCTGCTGAGGGGAAGTCTTTGGGCCGCGCAGCCTTATAAGCTCGAAGGAGTTTGTGGGAACCTGTCAGGTTGCGTTCGGGTTCCCAGGTATTCTCAGCGGATGAGTAACCCTTCCATCGGATCAAGTACTGCCTTCGTGCTGTGGTACCTCGATGAGCAAGAATCTGATCTACCTTGTATTGTTCTTCTCCATCAAAATGCTCGGGCGGGGGGTTCGGGTAATTGGGTCCGTGTTCCGGTGTTTCCTTATATGGGGACAACAGATTGGCGTGGAACACCGGATGTATCCACCAAGTGGGGGGCAGCTTGAGCTTGTAAGCGACCGGAGAGATTACTTGGACGATCTTGAAGGGACCTTCTTGTTGAGGGGCTAGCTTTCGTGAAGCGTAATGAAGCTTCAGGTTGCAGTTATCCAGCCACACCTTGTCTCCGACTTTCCACGGTTTGTAAGAAGATCGGACCCTTTCTGTCATTGCTTGTCGCGCCACCTGATGCACTTGCTGCGCTTCATCTCGGGCTTTATTGAGAATAGTCAGCCGTTCCTCTAGGGCAGGGAGGAATGTTTGTCCGATGGCGGGATAAGCCCGTGGTTTGTAACCCATCATTAGTGAGAAAGGGGTCTGCTTGGTCATGGAATGGACTGTGGAGTTGTGCGCGAATTCAGCCATAGGGAGAAGGTCAGCCCAGGTGTGAGGGTCGCCTTGGCAAAAGATCCATAAATAGGTCTCCAGTTCCTGGTTGACCCGTTCAGTTTCTCTGTCGGTTTGTGGATGGTAAGCAGTGGATAAGGCGAGGTCATATTGGAGCAGGCGAGATAGTTCGCGGGCGAAGGCCAAGGCGAACTGCGGTCCTCGATCAGATATGCAACGATCATGTAGGCTGAACCAGGGAAAGATATGTTTGAAAAACAAAGATGCTACGCCGGCTGCATCGATCGTAGAGTGACAGGGAAGGAAAATTACCCCCTTTGTAAGCCCATGGTCGACCACAACCAGCACAGAGTCAAAACCGGCGGACAGGGGTAGGGTGGAGATCAAATCCACGGAGATTTGCTGAAACGGACGAGTGGCGACAGAAGAGATTGGGGATAGGGGCGGTGTGGTCGGGTGGGTGATCACCTTATTGGCCTGGCAGACAGAGCAGCCAGCCACGAATTTACGAATGAAGGTGGACATCCCCGGCCACCAATAATCCCGTTGTGCAAGGTGAAGCATGCGAAAGAAGCCTCCATGTCCGCCCGTGGCGGATTCGTGCAAAGATTGAATGAGAGAAGTACGAGCGGGCTCCGGGACGTAGAGGCGATTGCGGAAGTACAACAATCCGTCAGCATATCACCAATCTGCATGGGAAGCACATGGGAGGAGAGAGCGATCTTGTTCCAGTGCGGCCAGGGCATCGACAACAAGGGGGTCAGTCGGAGTGGACGTTGAGATCTGCTCTACCAGAGTGATATCCAAGGCCCGAATGAAATGCGCGGTAGATAGGAGGGTGACATCCTGGTTGTCTTCTGTAACATCGACGTCAGGGAGGCGGGAGAGTGCGTCTGTGGGGCCCATGGTGGTTCCCGGGGTATGCTGAAATGACAGGTCGAAGTCCTGCAGGAACAACATCCATCTAGCTTGGCGGCGAGAGAGTTTATGTGGTTGTTTGAAATATGCCAAGTTCTTGTGGTCTGTGATGATGGTGACACGGTGTGGGGTTCCAGTCAGATATTGATGCCATTCCTCTAGTGCGTGGATGACAGCGAGAAGTTCCCTGTCATAGATGTCATAGTTGCGTTCCTCAGGGGCGAAGGTTTTGGAGAAGTAGGAACAAGGGTGAAGGTCTCCGTTGGCATCCTTCTGCATGAGGATAGCCCCTGA
>JBBPLS010000719.1:0-10577 GCA_038089895.1 Boletellus ananas | reverse complement strand
GCCCGTCGCGCCTGGCAAGCAGCACACTGGTCTGGATCTGTGCGCGCAAACACGGAGATGTCATCTACAACTTGGACAGGACCGTCGCCGTCCGGACGAAGGTAGAGCTCGAGACGATATGATCCAGAAAATGCGAACTCCGGAACTTCACCAACAATAACAAAGTTGCGCAGGAATGAATGATCGCCTTCCTCGGGCTCTTCCAGAAGGAGGTTACGTGTCTGTGAATCCCAGGGACGATCTGCAAAGACATCCCGAATGTTTTTCACATCGCTAGCAAGATCCGTCCCCCATTCGTTGTAGAGCGCCTGTCTGAATTTCTCGCGATCTTCGAAAGTGTGCGAGCTGTTATCCACGTGAGGTGTGACCACCACTCCGGTATTTCTGTCTGTAATTCCAGGGTATGTGTAATCTATTCGAGAATTCAGATGTTTCTAACTGCTGCCGATGGAGAATTTTACTTACACTTCTGCGTCTTACTAGCACTTAGCAATCCCCGTACATTCTCCGAGGTCCAGTAGACACTGGTCCTGGTGCGAAAGGGGATGAGATTAGTATCAGCTGTCACTGGGGTATTCGGGCCCTGAGAAAAGTTCCCCTTCGAATCAGTCGCTGGAAAGAGTGAGCGAACGTGCAAAAATGCTCGAAAATATACATACTGAAGGGTTTGAGTCTGCCGTTTCCATCCTTCCAACCGTTATTTCCAATCCAATAGCTAGGATAGAGCCACTCCCAGAACGCGTAAATACGGTCTACATTGCAATGATGCAAGAAGAATATAGGATCAAAGCCTGCAAGTGTTGGTTGACAAATCGTACCATAAATATAAACAGTTAGGGTCAATGGCCTCACTTGCATAATCATTGTGTGCCTGCCAAATTAACGTGAGCTTGAATTGGAGGGTACCAACAACGCGCGCGCATACCATCGAACCAACGCCACCAGTATTGAGGTGGGCAGTGTTATGAGGGTCCTCGATCGATGCTAGGTGAGACGTTAGCTTATAACTAGCGAAAAGTTCTTCGCGCACGTAACGAATTGTATCTTGTTTCAGGAACGTAGATGGGTGCTGAACCCGCATTTGAAAAACGCCCCCCACCTAAATACGATGTTTAGGAATTACCTCTTTGCCAGCATGCCAACTTACAAATTTGGACCATAACCGTCCTGCACCGTCAAGGGATAGTTGAACAACCCAGCAATCTTCAGCCTGAGAGTAGTGACAGGCTGGTTCCTGCCTCCGCCCCTGTTAAACGCACTATGAACGTAACATTAGTGTCTTTTTCAGGCAAGTTGGCCGCATGGGAAACTTCTGTGAAAAACGCTTGCCACCTCGGCTTCTCCGTATCTACCCAACACACCACTGGGATTTGATGGAAATGCCAGCGGTCGACCCGTACAAGGCAGTAGAACAAGCTCCATCCATACCGATCAGCAAAAAACGATTCCTTCAAAAATTGGTATTTTGGCAGCGCGGAGTCCGAAAATTCCGAAATATGAGATTCTACTATTGACCACTCGGCCCTCATGGGAGAGGTTCTGCAGGCATTTTCTATCCAGATGGCATTTTTTCCGTTGAATTCCGGCGATGTGTTAAGTAGATACAGAGAAGCTGAGGTGGTAAGTGTTTTCACAGAAATTTCCCATGCGGCCAACTTGCCTGAAAAAGACAGTAAAATCCTGCAGGATGTCAAACAATAGGATGGTTTACACCCGTGCGGCCTCGTAGTCCTCCGTCTGCGGATTCGTCCGGGAATTAGCCCACCGATAGGTTCGTGGCCAGCTATCAAGGGGACTGGAACCACCAGGCTTGTAATTGTCGGCGAATTTGTAATGGTTCAAAGGGTTAGGAAAATTGTCGTCCGTCGAACCACGAGGGTAAACAATAGAGATCTGGGGTTGTTGGAATATCTTCGGGATTCCCTCGAGGAGGGTTTGTTCATTGGTCCAGTCCCAGTACCTCGAGAAAATGTTCAGTCTGGTGGTACTGTACCGCCTATTGCAGGTGGTTACTCACGGGAAACGAAGTTCCTTTGCCGCTTGCACCCATATTTGTTTTGTTGCAAGACTATCCGGAAGCTTAGATGCGATATCAATCACCTCCGTGACGACGGCTTGCTACTCGAGATATAAGTTAAACCGGTGGCGGCACGAGCACCCAACACACCTCGACCAATAACAACTGAATGCGGTGCCAGGTCGGGAACAGAGCCGCTGTTTGTAGCGTCAGTATGCACCACAAGGCCCACCAAGGGGGCACACACCAGAGTGGTAACAATAGCCTTGAAGTGTGAGGTGTCGTAAATAGTGGTCCAACAAAGACGAAACAGTACTTACCCCATACTTCCCAGAGACAGGAGTCTGTGGACCGCCAGGGTCACCACTTCGAATGGTCTGTTACATTATATTGAGCATACGCGCATGGCAACTCACGTCCACGCGTTGACAGGTAGTCCGTGGATTCCCCCTAAGCGAGTTGTGAGCTGTGAGCAACTACGAATTCGTACAGGCTTACCTAGCTCCCACCAGCTATCGGGTCTCCTTACATTGTCGGACGACCTTCTATCGAGAACCCTGCTGAAGGCACGAATGAAGAGGGAAAACTGAATGGCGTTCTCCTGAAGGTCGTTGATGTCCAGGCGCGGATGGGTACCAGTACCTTCAAGACCAACAATAGCATAGGGCTGCGCCATAACAGAGAGAAAAGTAGACAAGTGTTGGAGACCACTCCCGAGGGGGTCAGAGTAGGCTGTTCGTGAGAGGGAGTGTTATCTGGCTTTTATCATCCTTGAGATCGGTTTGTTTCCACGCACATACCTTCTCTTTCCAATTGGATCGTTCTCTGCCATTTTGCCGGATATAATTGCACGACGGCTCCTGAACGTTTCCACGGTAGACCTGCGGATTGAGGAATGCATCCGCCAAGATTGCAGGCAGATCGGGACGATGATCTGTCGCTTGACTAAGTGGGATTCTATTCAATTGCCTCAGTAAGGAACTGGAAGCAAGATATGGAACCAGAGAGCACACGAGGTGATCGCGTCTGTCAGAGAGCGGCGCCCACTTCCGAGTATGTATTGGGCATGGCGATGCGACAAGGTGCGGTGACTTCCGGAATCCTGGCAGGCTAATAAGGTGGAACTGCACGGACAAGGTGAAGTAGAAAACATACAAGTGGCAGGAGACGCTTGTTCCATAGCTGAGAGCAAGTACGACGTATCTCCCGAGTCACGATGTTCGGTGTTCATTCTTTGTCCGTGTTTGTCAACGCCTCCGAAGTCACTTGCCCTGCGGCGGAGGGCACAGACTTCAAAGCTTCAGGTGTGCAAATGCGACTCCAGCGTCTTGCCCGTCGGCGCATGTCTTGATCCAGTACACTGGTCAACACACAGCTATCATCACGCGCGCTAATAATACAACGTCAACCAGATGCCCAGCCGCGAATAGAATAGAAATAGGTAATCGAGTGTTCCGCTAAAGCTCAAGGTCGACCAAATCCTCGTCCGAGTCATCAGGGGTTCGACTGGCGGGTCCTGTGAGTTTGTGTTCACGCTCAGTCTTGTGGTGCTCCATTTTGACGGTTTCAACTTGGTGAGATGACGTAGGTACTGCAGGGACACGTCGTCAACCAAAGCCCGCAGAAGGTTGCTGTCCCTCTCGACCTCAAGGAGGACAAGGAATGACATTCATGGATGTTCTTGATTCCCAGATCTTTGCTCCAGACAAAGTGAAGTAAACATGACACACGTAGGTCCGTCGCAAGTCTGGTGAACTTGTCCCTCACGCTTATGCACAATCAAAGCAATGGGTACATTCTCAAGCATGCACGACTTGAATCAACCTACAACTCTTACGCCACTATGTAATAATGGTAAGAGGGAGAAAGGTGACGTTGTATTCGCTATCGAGCCCAAACTGCTCTCCATACCCAGACCAAACCAAAAAGGGCCCATAAAACAACGTCGCGTGGAATCCTGAAACCAGTAGCCTGTACGGTTCCCCAGGCAGGTATATATACGGGATATAATGCGACCTGCCGAGGAATACACCCTCGCCAGTATTGTTAGTCGGGGCGATGCCAGCGAGGCCAGGGATGAAGCGCAAGTGGAGAGTGCCGTCAAATGCAAGGAGCGTGAGCTCCTCGTACTCGAGTTCCCATTCTGGCTTAATGAGCTTGTGGACACCTGCCAGGTGCTTGTCGAGCTTGGCAACAACGCCAGCTTCGACGTTGATCTTCAATGAGGCAACGACTGAGGGACACGTCAGAATGGGATGCCTGGTGCGACAGCTGAACTTGCCGTACTTTCTGCAGCAGATTTGCGGATAGACATGATCGCAGAGCACGAGGATTCACGTCAGAGCCTTAGGGGAACGAACGCAATTCAGTGCGACGACATGAAAGGACAGGTGTGCACTACCTATGCGGTTGTGCGACAGACTGGGAGAAATCGAACTGTCGAACGGGCTTTTATGGTCGACTCCCCTCCGGTTCGTACTTCGGGCGCACTTCGAGTAAAACGGACCCAGGGATATGTCCGATAGGCCGGCAGCCGAAGAACGGACACCGTGGTTCCCCATCACATTGTGAGATACTTCAATGGGTATGCGTACGACGCCCGGATATAAAGAGTCCGATCTGAACTCTGAGCTTGTGCAATGTCACTTGCCTCAATTGTCCAGGCCCACATCCATCACTTCTCTGTCTCCACGCTTGGTCTTCTTGACGGTGGGCGTATCACGGCGCCTACTCCTGACGTGATTCTTGGGTCTGCTTCTCCTGGAATTGATGCGGCCGAACGGACGTCGGACTCCGACGGGTGTTCAAGTTAAAGGCTCGTATCTGCACCTTCGGCGTGTAGCACCAAGTGTCCCATTGTGATGGTGGCTAATGACGTTCGATATTAGATGTATTCGGTGTGACAGATCGTCTATTGAATGGACCAAGGGGGTACGATATTGATGGGTAAAGTGCTAAAACACAAGTTTAATTGCTCGATGGCGGTGGTTACTTTGCATGTGCTCCGATCGGACCATCCCCAGGACGAGGCGCTCTGATAAACGGATGCAGCCCATTCCCATCTAAATGAATGGAAATTGAGACTGAATTCAGGCGCAGTTCGTATCCCATCGGGCTTAATGGTCATACCTCATATAACTACCTGTACCCCGTGCGCTTGATTGTGGGATCTCTCCCATCGGCTGTTCTAGATAACCAAGTCTGATGTATACTCGCAGCTTGGAATCACGGCCATTGTCACGGAATGCGGGGTGTGTTAGTGGTACTGTCCCATGTCACTTGTTACCCTGGGTGTCTGCGCAGAGCTAGAACGAGGAGTCTGGACCTGGTCGGGAAGGACCAGGTATGTGAAGCATTAGCCCAAAAAAAGTTTACTACGTGGCACCTTCCATGTAATAGGCCCCGGACAAACCCCGCCCACTGGTTGTGGATGGCGCTGTTGTCTGAAGGGGCAAGGCCAGACCAGGGAGCAAGACTGGCTTCCCTATTGAAACATGCAGTAGCATGGCCACAACACGATAGAAAGTGAAATGTGATGCCGACGAGACTGACTAGTAAACCGGAATGTACGCTGGTGCGATAGTTGTGGTCGACGGATCTGTGAGCGTGAAGTCTGAACATATCGCTGGGGACGGCAATAACAATCACGTTATTGTGAGGGAACCAACTTTGCTACACCAATCACATGAAAGTCTGCAGGGCGTAGAACACACTGATCCCGCGCGCGCGATGGTGTTCTTGGGCGATATTGCATATTCGTCATCGATGACGCAGCAACGATAGCCAAAAGAGAAAAGCTACCGAGCAACGTGACTGCGCTCCATACTTGCACGATAGATGAGAACAGTGAAGGTCGTGGTGCCAATGTTACCGTCTACGTTTCGAGTTTGTGGAGCCGCTAGTCATGTACCAGCTCCTAAGATCATATTTGGCGATGATCAATCATGGCTGTGCAACGGCGAACCTCCTTCAAAAGTACGTACCTTGTCTAGAGTTCAGTTAACCCGCTTGATGATCCTGGAGCGGGCACGGACTTGCGCCCAACGGGAGTAATCGCCTACGGCGCGGTCGGATCGCGTGAAAAGCGGATATGATCATCTTATCTGTCATCCGGGTCAAGAGGGTTTGGAACCACATTGCGGCACTTGTGGCAATGCGAAGCCTCGTACACGGATTGGAAAGAAAACATCGCCGCCGAGCGCCACAAATTTCACGAACGGGATGACACTCTCACCAGATTTCCGATTGGGCTCTTCTTTCGTGAACGCCACTCTCAGCGCCTTGCGTCGGACGGGGCTTTTAATCGTGGTCTGTAGCATATCGCGCTCGCTGTCAGAAATAGACAGGAGGCTCACGAGACGGACTCATCTTGGCCGACCCATCTTCTAGCGGCTTGGTATTTTCTCGTGAGCACCACAATCCGCCGTGACAGGCCCGGACCTAGGAATCCTGGTACTCGACGGCTCTGGTTATTGAGTATGAGTCGAGACTTGACGATGGTTGTAGACACTTCGGTCCCATTTTTCGGACCCGACGACTCGGGCCCGCATCAGTACCGAAGTAGGTGCGAAACCTGAGGGGCGCGTACTTTTAGCATGCGTGCCAATTATGCTAGGCCTAGAGCAAGAGCGACCCACTTCCGCCAGACAGAAAGCGGTGGGAAACTCCGGAGCGATTCAATCATTCAAGTGTCCAAAGTCGTGTTCGCGCATAGGAGCCGTGTGAAGTGTAAAGGGTTCTGCCTAAAAAGGAAACTACTAATAAGACCATGAAGTCACGTGCTGTAGTACCACAAATCGCCCATTGGACGTTACATTGCGCGGATAATGGGCACCACCGAGCCCATGCTGGGTACCAGTACAGACTCCTTCTTCAGCACAATCGCTGCCTTAGGGTCGCTGGTCGAAGTGAACGGAACGTCGCCGAGGCGCCCCCACAGCTTGACGAGTACCATCATCTCGCCAATATATACAATCCCAACTCGCGATCACGAAGTACCAGTCAATCTACTCTAGCGCCACCCATTCAAGCGACTGTGCCCTATCCACCACACCAATCCCCAAGGCTCGCATAGGATTCCCAGTGGCTTCTACTACAGGGGAGGTGTCACGTACTTGCAAACCCTTGTCTTTGCAGCTGACGCTTAGCATTCCCATCCGTGCATCCCCGTCCGTTTATCGGTAAAACCCACGGTATTTTCGTGCCAACTCTGCTCACACATGCGAACTGTGAGGCACATCAAAGTCGAGGATCGCATCGCAGCGTCATGAGGATATCCGAACTAGTTGTACCTCACAATATGGCAGGGTCTACGGAGATGTCTGGCTCTCATTTTTCGGTTTTGCAATCCGTCCATGCGGCCACATCAATTCCGGGAGAAGCAGACCCAAGAATCACGTCAAGAGTAGACGCCGCGATACGCCCACCGTCAAGAAGACCAAGAGCGGAGACAAAGAGGTGATGAGTGTGGGCCTGGATAGTTGAGCTAAGTGACATTGCACAAGCTCAGAGTTCGGATCCGTCCCTTTATATCCCGGCGTCGTACGCATACCCATTGAAGTATCTCACACTGTGATGGGGAACCACGGTGTCCGTTCTTCGGCTGCCGGCCTATCGGACATATCCCTGGGTCCGTTTTACTCGAAGTGCGCCCGAAGTACGAACCGGAGGGGAGTCGACCATAAAAGCCCGTTCGACAGTTTGATTTCTCCCAGTCTGTTGCACAACCGCATAGGTAGTGCACACCTGTCCTTTCATTTCGCCGCACTGAATCGCGTCCGCTTCCCTCAGGCTCTGACGAGATCTTTATCTGAATCCTCGTGCTCTGCGACCATGTCTATCCGCAAATCTGCTGCAGAAAGTATGGCAAGTTCAGCTGTCGCACCAGGCATGCCATTCTGACGTGTCCCTCAGTCGTTGCCTCATTGAAAGTCAACGTCGAAGCTGGCGTTGTTGCCAAGCTCGACAAGCACCTGACAAGCGTCCAGAAGCTCATTAAGCCAGAATGGGAGCCCGCGTACGAGGAGCTCGCGCTCATTGCATTTAGCGGCACTCTCTACTTGCGCTTTGTCCCTGGCCTTCCTGGCACCGCCCCGACTAACAATACTGGCGAGGGTGTATTCCTCGGCAGGTCGCACCCTATTCCGGCTATATACCTGCCTGGGGATCCATACAGGCTACTGGTTTCGGGATTCCACGCAACGTTGTTCTATGGGCCCTTTTTGGCTTGGTCTGGGTATGGAGAGCAGTTTGGGCTCGATAGCGAATACAACGTCACCTTCATCCCTGCTCCCATTATTATTACATAGTGGCAGGAGAGCTGTAGGCTGATTCAAGTCGTGCATGCTTGAGAATGTACCCATTTCTTTGATCGTGCATAGGCGTGAGGGACAAGTTCACAGAATTTGCGACGGGCCTATGTGTATCATGTTTACTTCATTTTGTCTGGAGCAAAGATGTGGGAATCAAGAACAGTCCTTGTCCTCCTTGGGGTCGAGAGAGACAGTAACCTTCTGCGGCCTTTGGTTGGCGACGTGTACCTGCAGTACCTACGTCATCTCGCCGAGCTGAAACTGTCAACATAGAGGACCACAAGACTGGGCGTGAACACAAACTCACCGGACCCGCCAGTCAAGCCCCTGATGACTCGGACAAGGATTTGGTCGACCTTGAGCTTTAGCGGAACACTTCATTATCTATTTTTATTTCATTCGCGGCTGGGTACCTGGCTGACGTTGTATTGTTAACGCGATCGTGATGATACGACCACTGTACTGGATCAAGACATGTGCCGACGGGAAAGAAGCTGGAGTTGTATTTGCACACGTGGAGCTTTGAATTAATGATGCTCCGAGCTAGTATTGGAGATCGACTGGCACGAAGGCCCACGCATGGACTTGGGGCAACCAAGTTACTGTTGTGGTGGTAGTTCATGGTGCCGATTAGGGGCGCTTATGTCCTTCACTGTCAGATGCGAACTGTTGTGATATGGTAGGCATTGCTGCCAGAACAAAATAGGATCCACAAACTTGAACGTAGGAAAAAGCTTGGAACGACAACAGAGAGAGGCACCCACACAGAACTCGAATATCGTACACAGAGGGACGGAACCTTTTTTTATATATAAAATTTTTCCTTCTTTTTTTGGGTAAACGTTTTTATACAACAAGACCGATCGTCATTGTCCCGACGCCTGTTACCAAGTCAGAGCTGGATAAACTTCCACAAGCGAGAACTACCAACGCGGGAACTTGCCTAGGACGCTGCCCTACACTTTCTTCCATTTATCGGTCAAATCAAATCTGCCGTGTTCCTCAGCATCGTCGTGGTGAATTGAGACGTGGTCCGCCTCCACGGTATCAAAGTTCGACTGGAAGCTGATACGGTGCGAATGAAGCGCCAACTTGGGAAGCTTTTGTTCTTCCAATGCTTCTCTTTGCGCATCCACGCCCGGCCTCGGATCTGCGTTGGCGAGGATCTTCCCGTCTGGCGTCACGATCCTGAAGCCGAAACTCCACTTGATTAACTCAGCCAGCCATCCCAACGCCTGTCCGGGCCCGTCCGGGAGCTCTCTCGGCCGTCGATCCTCTGGGTTTTTGCTGAACCACTCCCTTACCAAACTGATGATGTCATCAGGGAACAAAAAAATGTGGCCGCGAACATGGCTCCCAGCAGCTCGTCGCTCTCTGCAGGCAGCACATTTGTTTGGGTCCTCGCGGCCAAACACCGAGATGGTGTCTAGAACAACGATTCTGCCGCGGCCGTCCGACGGGACCAGGTAAAGTTCAAGACGATACGATCCAGGAAACGCGAATTCGGGTACGTCGCCAAGGATGATAAAGTTGCGTAGTTTCGAACGTTGGCCCGACTCCTCTAGGAGGAGCTTAAGAGGATTGTGCAACTGCGAACGTCTGCTATCCTTCAGCACCGTTTGAACGACGGCGACATCGGTAGCGAGATCCGACTTCCATTCGTTGTACAGGGCCTGGCGGAATTTCTCTCGATGTGCCGCCGAGTAGGTACCGGTTGCCGGATCGATCTTAACTGTGACTTTTCTTTTCACGTCTGTGATGCCAGGGCATGTGTAATCTATTCGGGCATTCTGTTATTCCTACGTTGCGTCGAAAAAAAAGCACCTACACTTCTGCGTCGTACTAGCACTCAACAGGCCCCGCACTTCCTCAGAGATCCAGTAATTGGAACTCTTGTTGCGGAAGGGAACGAGTGAGGTATCAGCCTTAACCACGCTGTCACGAGTTTGGGAAAAGGTCCCGTTAGTTTCTGGAGGGAATAAGCGGATATTTTTGGGAAAATGAAGGGCCAATGAACATACTGAATGGAACAAATCGGCCGTCTTTATTCTTCCATCCTTTATTGCCGATCCAATAACTGGGATAGACCAACTCCCAGAATGCGTAAATACAGTCCACATTGTATGGCATGGCAAACCGCGGAAAATTCCGCAAGTTTTCCCAACCCAGTGCGCAGTATTTAGATAATCCTACGCGACTCTTTTTTGCCGCGCTGCGCAACTTTCGTCGTGCCACACGAATTTTTGAAG
>JBBPLS010000718.1:0-10605 GCA_038089895.1 Boletellus ananas | reverse complement strand
TTGGTACCTGATACAAATACAGGAGCGATGACGTGGGGAGGAGAAGACATTGCTACTTCCCTCCCTTCTAAAAACCTGATGGTTCGGTAGTATGGATCGCGCGAATTTGTTCCGCGGGATCAGGGGCACAGAGTTTCAGGATGCGGAGTAATTCGTCCCAGGGGAGATCTGTGTTCTGAATGAACTCCCCTAAGGCATCCGTGGAGGATTCTACTGCATTGACTCGTTGCTTCAGGGGGGAGCGACGAGGGGGGGTGGTCCTGGATCCTCCCCGATGATTGGTAGATCGGCATCCTATCCTGTGGCATACAAAGCATTTGTTGTTCTTCATATGCTCAGCTCGTTCCACGGGAGTGAGATGAATTGCGTCAATTTCCATGGCGTTGGGGTCCCTTGTGGCTCTGCTAGATCCTCCTCCATAGGGGAGAGGCAGGAATCTCTTTGGGTCCCTGATCTTTCTAAGGCGCAACAGGTTCTCATTAAACCTTTGTGCGGCTTCCAGCCAACTTTCCCAAGTTGCTGGTTGAGGGTTAAGCGTGGTCATCATTTCGGCCAGCTTGTGGTCGACCCCTCTCCGTAAGACATTGATCAGAATGTCATGATGGTCTTCAGTGAGACCGCTCTTGCCAACCTTTAGTCTAAAGGTGGCGGCATAAGCATCGAAGTTTCCTCTCTTCGCATGCACCAGCATCTTTTCCTCGGTCGGGTCCGGGAAGTCATGTTGTCGTAGTTCATATAGATCATTGCGAGCTCTTTCCTTTTCCCCAGCGGGGACAAAGGCAGCTTTGAAGGCATTGGCGAAAGTTTCCCAGGTAGCCGTAGGCATCTGGAGATACCAAGACTCAGCGAAGACCGCTCCTTGTCCTTTGCTCATTTTATTGAGAGTGGTTAGGATTTTGGAGGCGTCGTCATTGTAGACATGTTCATTCATAAGGAAGTATGCTTCCATAGATAGGAGCCACCTGGTAGCGTCGGACTCATTTCCAGAGAAGTCCGCGGGTAAGCCTGCTTGTCTTTCTGTCTTTTTGTGTTCCTCCTCAAAGGGATCAGGTCGGGCAGAAGTGGAAGGCATGGGTATGTCTGGGTCTGGGGTGACGGTGATTCTGGGAGGGGTATTCTGGACTGGGGTGTGGACGAAGACGTCCTCGTAAGATTCTTCTTGGGTAAGCACAGGAGGTGTGAGGCGTCCCGGAGAAGCTTGTATAGAGTCTGGGGTGACGGAGGGCCGTCTACGTTGTTGTCCGAATAACAGGTTGGCTGGGAGTCTACCAGATATGCGTCGTTGGGCGGGGGGAGGTGAGGGTGATCGCCGATGTCTTGTCTCAGAGCGAGAGAGTTCTTCTTCCTCTGGTGGGATGTAATCTTCATCAGAAGATTCGGGTGGTGCTCGAAATGCCGTGGTGGATGGTTCTCGCCCTTCTGCTAAATAGCAGGGGCGGAGGGACGAGTTAGTTCTTTTGTTACGCGAACGCACAGAACCTAACTGTCGAGCGCACACTCAACAAGTGGTGCGAGACTATCGAAAGGAAGGGGATCTCACTATCCTCGCGAGGACTTGTGGACAGGTAGAAACTACACGTGTATTGCGCAGAACTAACTGGGGAAATTACAAGTACAGGGCGTGTATAAATACCTAGGCATAGCTGTACACGCTCTAGGGTAGACGTGAGATACCTAGTGTGAATGAGGAAGGGACACGCAACCGCAGACAAATGCGATCGGAGGAGTAAGCATCCGTGAGATAGGGGAAGTGTAATCATGGCCAAATGCAGAAGGTGTAAGTCACGTCGTGCCTAAAGAAGAATGTGGGAAAGTACAGTGGCGCAACTGTGATCAGCGGTAACATAGAAACCGAAGGAAACCTATTTGGCTGCGGAGTGGAATGGAAAGCCGGGTATAGGCAAGTCATCGAGCCAGAGGCTGTCCAACTCTGCAATCAAGGAAGAAGTCGACGTAAGAGGGAAGTTAATTGGAGAAACAATAGGAGATTCGACGTGCTCATCTATGATTGTAACATTCTATCACCACACCGCTCCACTAAAGCACACAGACCCTCATTTCCCACTCCACCACCTGACGTCATAGACGGCGAAGAAGAATATGAAGTGGACAGCATCCTCTCACACAAGGGTTCCCCTGGCCGCTATCAGTACCTGACTGCATGGAAAGGTTACTCAGCATCAGAAAATATGTGGGAACCTGAAAGTAATCTCCGCCACGCACAGACCATCCTCTCTAGATATAAAAAGACTCATAATCTACAATAGACCAATGTCCCTCGCCTTCCTTCACTTAAGCATTCTTCTCTTAGCTTCCCTCCTGCTTTTCAAATACATACAAAATGTCTTCGTCCCAATCATCCACTTCCTCTTCTGTGCACTCCATTATCTCTATTTCCTCGCCTTTACGCTCACGTCCTGTTTGGCCTACCTTTCTTCCTGCTTCCTCCATTTCCACACTTTATGCTGGCATTCTCACCACTCCTGCCCTCGTCCACACCATCGAAGGTGATCCTCTATTCCAAGAGGACAAGATTTCGCAGAAATTAGTGCACCTTTTCTTCAATGGTTCTTCTACCCAAAGACTTCACTTTCAATCTGCCCCTTCGGATTTACCTGCCAACTTTGGCCTTCCTCTTCGTCTTTTGATCAATCATATCCCTGAACGTGTTCTCACTCTTCTTCATCTTCACGGGTTCCATGTTTTTGTTGAATGACTTGAACCCTGCCTAGTTTATCCCATCTTCAGAAATGTTTTCCTCTCCATGCCCATGGATGCTCGTGATCGCTACCAATCTCTTCTTGCAGCTATTCCTCAGTCCCCTTCCCCTTTGTTTGTTCCTTCCCCACCTTCTTCCCCTCCTCTTCTTGCTCGCCTCTCCAATACTGCTCCACTGTCTCCTCCATCCCCATCCCCCTTGTCTGACGACTGCCACATAGACCAAACCATCCTTGCCCGCAACAGAGCCAATATCCAGTTCATCACCCTCTCCAACGGACAACAGGTTCTCTCCTCAGCAACTCAGACCATTGAATCTCCCTTCATTCGTCGCCCAGCCACCGCCTCCACTTGCTGTTACCACTGTAACTTGCTGGGCCACTTTTGAGACGATTGCCCTGAATATCATTGCTCTTCCTGTCATGTCCTCGCACTTGGTCATCCCGCTCGCTGTTGCCTTACTACCCACTGCTCATTCTGTCTACGCTGGGGCCATGGACCCCGCTTCTGTCCTGGAAGAGTATGTGCTCGTTGCCACCAGGTTGGTCACCTCGTCGACAATTGTCCATTTGAATATTTCACTGTGGAACAAGCCACTGCACTCCACTCTGGACCACCTTCGTTGATTGATGGGTGTTGAGGTGTTCGAGCCAGGAACTCGAGTATACAAAGGGGGTAATGTTACAGTTTCCCTTGTCTTCCATGGTATCTTCTTTCTTTCTCTACTTTGCCCTCAATGTTCCCCTATCTTTGGGGTCTACTTCTACGATTATCTCCACTTTGTTATCATCACAAGCAGCTCCCATGTGAGCATTTTACCACTTTAGCTTTATCTCTTTTCTTTGTCATTACCGCTTAGTTCTCCGCAGCAACGATTGTCATTGTTGCTTACTCACCTTCCAATTTCCATCACATTCTTTGACATTCTACGCTTACGCATCCCCTTTGCACAGCTTGGTCCATGCACCCTTTCTTCTAGTATATAAACCCTTTAGTTTACCATCTTGTACCTCATTCTTGATCTGCACAATTCATGCATACTCTTGAGTCACACCTAGTCCCTCAGGCCTCCTTAGGCATCCCTAAGTCCTTCATCACCCTTGGGCCTCTCCAGTCTCTCGTCCATTCTTCTGAATGTATAGTCCTTCATCCTTTGGGCTGAGTTCTACCTCTTTGTGAGTGTCCTGCCCATCAGAACTTAGTCTCAACCACTTGAGGTATGCCCTGCGTAACACTCACTCTTCCCCATTGCTCTGCATCCACCAACATGTCTTTCAAGCCCCAGCAACACTCCACACACATCCAGCCTCTCAATAGCTCCAATTATATCACCTGGAGTGAGAAGATGAAGGCCCTGTTCCACTCTAAAGGCCTCTGGCACCTTGTCAATGAAAAGGAACCTCACTCATCTGCTCCTGGCACAGACCAAACAGCTTGGGACATCAAGCAGGACAAGGCCACAGGAGCTCATGCTCAACATTGCCCTTGACTAGTGAGTCCACATCTGTGTAGACCAGGACAACCCCACTGCAGCCTGGGCTGCCCTTAAAAGTACATATCTTCATGTAGCAAAAGGCAAGCAGCCAGTTTGTTGCAAATGACAAGTTCTTCAGCATTTGGAAGTGCCCAGATGAGTCATTGCCAGCCCTGGCTGCAACAGTCAAAGAGTCTATGCTTTGCATCAAGGACCTCCACAGCTTGTCCTTTGACATGAAGACACTCAATGCAGAACTCACCTGTATAGCAATGATCCATGCCCTGAAGCCAGAATACTCACATTTCATGTCCTCCCTCACACTCCTTATCAACCTCAATAAAGACAAGGTGAAGGCTGCCTTCCAGACAGAGGAGCTCAGCCATTGTCCTCACTCAGACACCACTCCTGCCAACTCTGTGCTCACAACTTCCTCATCAAGCTGTGCATGCCCTGCAAATGTGCCCTACTCCTTCTGTGAGAGGCCCAGGCATTGCCAGTGTGAATGATGCTCCTTGCAATATGTGAAGCAGCAACACAAGAAGTACAGGAATAGAGACAAGAAAGCAGACCAGCAACAGGTGAACAATGCTAAGGTCACTGAACATGCCAGAAATGCAAGTCTTCATTCCAGTGACCCCACTAACCTGTTCTCTCTGCTCCAACTTGATGTTGACTATGACTGGAATGCAGACTTGGGTGCCATTGCTCATATGACACCCCATTGTCATTGGCTCCACAACTACACTCTGAAACACATTCCAATCAAGCTCACCAACAATATGATCATCTATTCAGCTAACACCTTTTGGTTCTCCTGCAAATGTCAAGTCTTTGCAAGATAGCCAAACATTGGAACACTTTTTTTAAGCAACATTCCCATGCTTGCTTGTAGTGTACTTTATACACCACATCAGAGTTAAACATTGCAACAGATTTGGAGTCCACTACAGATCTAGCTCTTGGAGGGTGGCATATTGGATGGTGGTAGTTGGGAGTTAAGTCAGGATGATGCATTTCCCTGGCTTTTATCTTTTTCACTTAGGTTTGTACTCCCACTCTACATTGTTGCCAAACCCACCAGGTCCAGACCCTAGGGCCTTCAGGGGTTCAGGCCCTAATGGAGGGATACTGTCACAACCATGACAAGTCCAGCCTGATCTAACTTTATTCAGATTTTCTCTTACTCCATACATTTCTCTTTTCTCCTCTCTATCTCATCCCCTGTAATTCTGGGTCTGACTCTGGTTTGTGCCTTGTTTCTGATCAGTGTCAGCCCTTACTTGTTTAGAGCTCCCATCCATGTGCTCTGACCCTTTAGATGGTGTACTCATCCATTCCTTGTCATTGCCTAGCACAACCCTTGTAACCATATGATACCTCCTCATCTCTGTTTGTCTCTTCCTTTCTCATACACAGCCTCCATGTCCTGTACTTAAGCATGATTTGCTGAGAGATTATCCCTCAGTTTGAGTATCAACTTGAATTCTATTCCTCCTCACTCCTCAGTTCTCTCTATTAGACTCTGGCTTCAACCTTTGATCACTTCATCCCTCTGTTGTATGTTACGTTTGGCACAGGTAGCATCAAATGTAGACTCACAAGCTTGTTGATGGTTCAATGGTTTGAGGAGACTGCAAGGACAAAGGGTTGCTTAGCAGGTCTAAGGTAAGACCACACTAGGACTATAGTCACTAGGTGGGTTCGAGGGTACAAGGGCTGGCCAAGGAGCTAGGGCTCACTTGGTGGTTCTGAGGGGTTCTGAGGTAATGAGGCTAGATTCAAGTAAGACTAGCTTGGGAATACATGGCCTGACTACTTGGGTTTATATAGTGGAGGGAAGTGTGCACAGACCAAGCTGTGTGAGTATCATATTGGGAGTGAGAAGTTGTGGAGAATGAGTCAATGGGAAAAAGGAAGTGAGAAATGCATAATCAAGATGAGTCAATGGAAAGAAAAGAAGACAGTGGAATGGAAGAGAAGTCTCATATGTAAGACATGATAACTCAGTGGGAAACAGTGTCCATGCAGTGCACAATGTGATCAGGTGATGTGGAAAAGGGAAAAGTAAAGCATGTGAAGAAAGAGAAAAGCGAATTGTAATACTACTCCCTTTTTATCTCTGTCAAAGAAACCTCCTGGTTTCAGCTGAATGCTCAAGGTCCTGGTAGATGTCTTCCTCAGTCATGGAGAGGGCGAGTGGAAGTTCCAAGCCATTATAGGTGAATGGGCCATGGGGGTTATAACATTCCCAGGTCTCATGTGCACTTAGAAAGGCAAAAATACCACCAAGGTCATGGTAGGTAGTGTTCAAAGGCAAACCATTATTATTGGTTTCTTGTACAAATAAAAGGAGACAGAGAGCAGGGAAGTCAGGATAGCCCAAGGGACAGGTTTCATCATTGATGGTGAAGCCCATATGTTTGAGGATAGTGTGGCGAGGATCCATGGGGTTGAGGCGAGGTGGTCCTATAGGTTCAGGAAACAAGGATGGAGAGAATTGTTTGATGGTGGGATGGGAATCTAGGACATGTCCAGGGGAAAAGGCTCAAGATGAGGGTTTGTCTGTGGGAGTCCATAAAGTGGGGGTAGAAAAGGAAGGAGAAGGCTGGTAAGGTGGTGGTGGATGCTGGGTGGCCTTGGAAACAAAGTGATGAGAGGGGTGTTGGTAAGGATGAGGACAAGGGAGAGGAGACAGAGTACTCCATCATGAAGAGTTTGGGGATGAGTCAGGTAGTGAGTCACATGAGGGTCCCATGCAATTGGTGATGGTGTGACTGGGTGCAGAGATTGAGCACCCTGGGCAAATGTACCTTTTACAGTGTAACTTGTTGTGACTAAGGTGATGGCAATGGAGGCATGCCTGCCAGTACTGGCAATGAGACTCAGAGAGGGGTTCATCTTCCTGGATGGTTGCTATTTCCTCAGAAGTCATAGGTGGGTGGGAGTTGTCAATGTCAATGAATTCAGGGAAAGCAGGAGACTTTTTTCCAAAGTCCCAAAGGACTGCATCAATTCACTATACCACACTGCCAAGGCCAAGCTGGGTTAGGACAGTGAGAAGGGAGTTGTGAAGGCAGAGATCTGAATATTGTAAAAGTGTAAAGAGCACACATATGTTTGGGTTCATGGGGACATGATCAGTGAGGCCTATAATAGCATTGCATATGGCCATGTGATGGGTATAGACATCTTGAAGGAAACCAAGAGGAGACATGGGGGTGATGACATGATTGAGCATAGTGATGAGGTGAGAGTCAAGGAGAGTGCTGTTGAGGAGGGTGTCAGCAATAGGGGATGGATTGTAAACAACTTTGCCATGCATGATGAAGGGAAGTGCTGAGGTGGGGATGTGGGAGATGTCCATGGTGGTTGTGGTAAGAGGGGATGGGGTTCATCATTGGTGTTGTAGGGCCTTTTTATAATCCTGAAGGATTTCCTTGGCATTGGCAAACTCCACTTCAGGAAGCCATGAGTCTTCTTCCACAGAATAGCCCTTCCATCAAACCAAGTATTGCCTCCGAGATGGGGTGCCTTTGTATTGAAGAACTTTCTCAATTTTATAATGTTCTTCATTATCTATGAGATCCAGTGGCAGAGAAGGGTAGTTCCAGCCATAGACAGGGTTCTCAAGATAAGAAGATAGAAGAGAAGCATGGAACATGTTGTGAATTTTCCATGCCTGTGGGAGTCAGAGTTTGTATGTGATTGGTGATAGGACAGTGGTGATAGTGAAAGGTCCTTCTAATTTGACAGCAAACTTTGGGTTAGGAAGGAATTGCTTGAGATTTCGTCCTTCCAGCCAAACTTTGTCACTGGCTTTGAATGGTTTGAAGGCTTTCCAGTTTCTGGCCTTTATGGTCTGGTGAGTGAGTTCATGGAAGGCAAGGACTTCTTCTCTAGCTGCAGAAAGAAGTTTAAGATGGGATTCCACTGCAGGGATAGAAGAATCCAAAATGATCATGGAAAAAGGATAGGGTTCATATCCCATCATGAGATAGAATGGAGATTGATTGGTAATGGAATGAGGGTGGTGATTGTGAGTGAATTCAGCAAGGGTGATATGTTCTGCCCAGGCTGCAGGGTTAGATCTGCAAAAGATATGGAGGTATGTCTCTATTTCTTGGTTTACTTGCTCCATTTCTCCATCTGTTTGAGGGTGGTAGGTAGTGGAGAGGGTAAGTTCATAGTCCAGAAGGTTTCCAAGCTCTTTGGCAAAGGTGGATGCAAATTGGGGCCCTCTGTTGTACAGACCAAATCATCAGAAGACTTTGTGGAAAAAGAGGGCTGCAATCCCTGATGTGTTGATGGTCTTTTTAGTAGAGCAGAGAATTATCCCCTTTGTAAGCCCATGGTTGACCATGACCAAGAGAGAGTCAAAGCTGGAGGAGACAGGGAGGTTGGTGATCAGATTGCAGGAGATCTGTTGGAAGGGGCAGGTGGCAGTGGAACAAATGGGAGAAAGTGGGAGGGGGGGCAGGGTGTGTATTAGCTTTGTGTTGCTGGCAAATAGCGCAACCAGCAACATATTGTTGGACAAAAGAAGCAAGATTGGGCCACCAAAATTCAGATGTGACTAATTGGCAAGTTTTCAGAATGCCAGAGTGGCCAGCAGTGGGATGGTCATGGTGGCAGGCAACAACAGAATGATGGAGGGTGGGGTCAGCAAGGATGTAGACATGGTCCTGGTAAGTAAGGATACTGGCATCATATTTCCAGTCAGAGAGGTGAGAGTGGAATTTAGTAGGGAGTTCTCCTGGGAGAGCATGGAGGGTGTTGAGGACAAGGGGGTTGGAAGTGGAAGAAGCAGCAATCTTCATGGTTAATTTTGCATCAATGAGGTTGACAGAAAGTGTTGGGGATAGGAGAATGACATCTTCATTGTTGGTGTCTAGAGTGAGAATGTGGTCAGGGTGACAGGAGAGGGCATCTGGGGCAGAGAGATTCTTGCCAAGAGTGTGAGAGAATTGAACATCAAACTCAGAAAGCTCGAGGAGCCAGCGAGCTTGTTGACAATTCAATTTGCAAGGTTGGCAGAAGTATATTAGGTTTTTATGGTCTGTGAAGACCTAGATGGGAGTGGTGGCACCAAGGAGATAGTGGCACCAGGCATCGAGGGCATGCATGACTGCAAGAAGTTCTCAGTCATAAATATTATAGTTGCATTCAGCTGGGCTGAACATCTGGGAAAGATAGGCACAGGATTGCCATTCACTGCTGATGTCTTGTTGTAGAAGAACTCCTCCAAAAGCATGTTTGGAGGCATCAGTGGTGATGACAAAGGGGGCAGTGAGATCAGGGAGTTTTAGGGTTGGTTGGGAGGTAAATGTAGTCTTAAGGTGGTCAAATGCCTTTTGACAAGCAGGAGTCCAAGACCATGGGTGATTCTTTTTAGTAAGGTCGAGGAGAGGTCAGACAACATTGGAGTAATGGGGGATAAATCATTGGTAGAAGTTAGCAAAGCCAAGGAACAAGCAGATGTCTTTGACTTTTTGGGGAGTGGGCCAGTCAGCAATGCTGGTGACTTTGGTAGGATCCATTGCAAGGAATCCTAGTTTCACAATCATTCCAAGGTATTTGACCTCATGAATATCAAAGGAACATTTCTCCAGCTTGAGGTAAAGGTCTAGCTCATCCATGCGCTGGAGAACATGTTTGGTGCAAGTGGTGTGGTTGGTGTCATTACAGTGACTCTAAAAAGTGTTCCAATCTCTAATCCCAAACCAGGGTGCAAAGCACCTTGCAATCACCTGTGGGAATTTCACTTAGCTTTGGTGGAGAAGAATAATGTATGAACTCCTGGCTACATATTATGTCACTGGGTCATGTGACCCAGCTCAGGGGCTATTGAGATACACCACTTTTAAAACAGCAACACCATTAGAACAGTTTTTGGACTTTTATTATGAGATTCAGAATCTCAACTAAACATGACTTTATTTGGTCTTGTTTGGTGATACAAATAAAAATATACATTTAAACATGATGTCTGAGTTTTAAAACATTCCCACACTTCTTGTTCCTTTACCACTATCATCATGCAATCACTCTCCATTACTCAGTGTTACAATCGTAGATGAGCACATCGAATCTCCTAATCTTTCGCCGATTGATTTTCCTCTTACTTCGACTTATTCTTTGATCACAGAGTTGGACAGCCTCTGGCTCGATGACTCGCCTATACCCGGCCTTCTATTCCACTCCGCAGCCGGATAGGTTTCCTTCGGTTACCATGTTACTGCAGATCGCAGTTGTGCCACTATACTTTCCCACATTCCTCTTTGGGCGCGACGCGACTTACACCTTCCATATTCAGCCTCGATTACACTTCCCCTATCTCATGGACGCTTACTCCTCCGATTGCTTTCGTCTGTGGTTGCGTGTCCCTTCCCCATTCACACTAGGTATCTCAC
>JBBPLS010000717.1:0-10615 GCA_038089895.1 Boletellus ananas | reverse complement strand
TAATAGTGATCCTAATAGTGTCATTAGGATAATCCTACCTTAGTTTGATTAGGTTAGGATTGTTAATCCAGGTCACTACCAAATATTACTAGGACTTGGTATTACCTTTACTACCATAGTTTCCTATGGTAAACCGGAATTAGTTTGGTAGATTTGGATTAACTTTTACCCTGATTAAGTGTGTGGTACACCTTAATCTTCGACAAATAGGCCCTAACTCAAGGCTCATTAGTCCTTGTTCAACCCTTTCTCAAAATGTGTGGCCTAATTATGTGCACCTCTTTAACTCCCCAGAAATTACCTTGCCTGACAAGTTTTCTCCAGCCCCTATAATGCACGGGAACAACCCACATCATCAATAATCTCCTTTTATGTATTGTTTACACCTTTCTATTTTTGGTTCAGTAACTCCCATCACATCATGTAAACCACCACTTGTGATGCAATGCAACCTCTGCACTCCCATAAATTGTGGAATAACCCACCAATCTTTTCCAGTGATAGCACCACACATTACCTTACTTGACAAGGTTTCTCCTGCCCCAAAAAGTCCATGGGAGCTGTATAACAAGGGAAATAATTTCCTTTTTTGTTGTATCTGATGCCTGAAAAACTTCCCATTTTGTGTGGTCTTTCCGGTAATTGCCCCAGCCGACACCACTACAATCGTCAAGCAAGGCTTCTGCTGGCATGGACGGCACTCCCGAGTACTGATGCCCCTTTTTATTATGATCTGACTGTGGCAGTGCACCTCCGTCTGCTTCATGTCCACCTACTGTGTTACACCAAGCTTCTCCACCATACAAGTACATGGTCACAGTGTAAGGTAATAATAAACAGTGAATGTTTGAGGTACTGCGGGTGACCTATTTTCCCATGATGCAACATTTCCTACTTGGACTACTGATCTAATGTACCAAATACCTACGTGATAGACTTTTTCCATTTCCTTTCATCTCCGTATCATTTCACTGTGATAGTATAATCTAGGCCAGTCTGGTCCCCATGTTCATCAGTCACTATCGTCTTTCACATGATGTCACAGTGATGTCATAGATAGGCATAGTAGTATATAAGGGCCAGCATGTATGAATATTTCCTTAGGTTCAGAATATTATCTTCTTCACCAGATCACAGTTGCTCTTCGTGACTGCCTGTGTGGATTGGTCTGACATTATTCTGAACCTATCCTCTCATCTTTACATGCTCCCCGCACTTTGCACCGAGCATTCCTGCCTTTTGATCTTGCCGTCTTCGAGCTCAACACGACACTGAGCCCACTGTTCGTTAATCTCTCTCCACACACCCCCATCTTCCCCTATACTGGACCTCAGGTTTGAGGGATCTGTTGGTGTACACAACACACCCAGGACAAACACCTGTTCCATGTTTGAAGCAGCTATCACGCTGTGTATACGCTCGTCTGGCATAATAAATAAAGATAACATTGCTTCTCCCGAAAGTGCACTATGGGGCGTATTAACAGAGCGCTAGAGGCTATTACGTACTTGGGTTACGATATCCCAGGGCTGTTCGCGTGATCACAGTTATTGTCACGCCGTTACACTTGACATATCAAGTCCCCTGTAGTAAGGGTGCATCCGGATTCCCTCCACCTTCGCCTTCTCCTGTTCTAAACCTTAGCAGGGTCCCCTTCCTCTTCCCTCATCATGCTTGTGTGGTGGTTTCGATCCCCGAGCACTTCGCATTCAGTCTTGAGCCAGTGAACGCCTCTATTCGAGGGTACTACCTGGTGCTCGGACAGCACATGTTACAATCATAGATGAGCGCATTGAATCTCCTATTCTTTCTCCGGTTGATTTCCCTCTCACTTCGACTTATTCCTTGATCACAGAGTTGGACAGCCTCTGGCTCGATGACTCGCCTATACCCGGCTTTCTATTCCACTCCGCAGTCGGATAGGTTTCCTTCAATTTCTATGTTACCGCTGATCGCAGTTGTGCCACTGTACTTTCCCACATTCTTCTTCAGGCGCGACACGACTTACACCTTCCGTATTTGGCCCCGATTACACTTCCCCTATCTCACGGACGCTTACTCCTCCGATCACATTTGTCTGCAGTTACGTGTCCCTTCCCCATTCACACTAGGTATCTCATGTTTACCCTAAAGCGTGTACAGCTATGCCTAGGTATTTATTCGCGCCCTGTACTCGTAGTTTCCCCAGTTAGTTCTGCGTAATACATGCGTAGTTTCTACCTGTCCATGAGTCCTTGCGAGGATAGTGAGATCCCCTTCCCATCGATAGTCTCGCACCACTTGTTGAGTGTGTGCTCGACAGTTAGCTTCTGCGCGTTCGCGTAACAAAAGAACTAACTCGTCCCTCCGCCCCTGCTATCTAGCAGAAGGGCAAGAACCATCCACCACGGCATTTCGAGCACCACCCGAATCTTCTGACGAAGATCACATCCCACCAGAGGAAGAAGAATTCTCTCACTCTGAGACAAGATATCGGCGATCACCCTCACCTCCCCCCGCCCAACGACGCATATCTGGTAGACCCCCAGCCAACCCGTTATTCGGACAACGACGTAGACGGCCCTCCGTCACCCCAGACTCTATACAAGCTTCCCCGGGACGCCTCGCACCTCCGGTGCTTACCCAAGAAGAATCTTACGAGGACGTCTTCACCCATACTCCAGTCCAGAACACCCCTCCCAGAATCACCGTCACCCCAGACCCAGACATACCCATGCCTTCCACTTCTGCCCGACCAGATCCCTTCGAGGAGGAACACAAGAAGGCAGAAAGACGAGCGGGCTTGCCCGCGGACTTCTCCAGAAATGAGTCCGACGCTACCAGGTGGCTCCTATCTATGGAAGCATACTTCCTCATGAATGAGCATGTCTACAATAACGACGCCTCCAAAATCCTAACCACTCTCAATAAGATGAGCAAAGGGCGAGGAGCAGTCTTCGCTGAGTCTTGGTATCTCCAGACACCTACAGCTACCTGGGACACTTTCGCCAATGCTTTTAAAGCTGCCTTTGTCCCCGCTGGGGAAAAGGAAAGAGCTTGCAATGATCTATATGAACTACGACAACATGACTTCCCGGACCCAACCGAGGAAAAGATGCCGGCGCATGCGAAGAGAGGAAACTTCAATGTCTATGCTGCCACCTTTAGACTAAAGGTTGGCAAGAGTGGTCTTACTGAGGACCATCATGACATTTTGATCAATGTCTTACGGAGAGGGGTAGACCACAAGCTGGCCGAAATGATGACCACGCTTAACCCTCAACCAGTAACTTGGGAAAGTTGGCTGGAAGCCGCGCAAAGATTTAATGAGAACCTGTTGCACCTTAGGAAGATCTGGGACCCAAAGAGATTCCTGCCTCTCCCCTATGGAGGAGGATCTAGCAGAGCCGCAAGGGACCCCAACGCCATGGAGATTGACGCGATTCGCCTCACTCCAGTGGAACGAGCTGAGCATATGAAGAACAATAAATGCTTTGTATGCCACAGGGTAGGATGCCGATCTACCAATCATCGAGGAGGATCCAGGACCACCCCCCCTCGTCGCCTCCTCCCGAAGCAACGAGTCAACGTAGTGGAATCCTCCACGGATGCCTTAGGGGAGTTCATTCAGAACACAGATCTCCCCTGGGACGAATTACTCCGCATCCTGAAACTCTGCGCCCCTGATCCCGCAGAACAAGTCTGCACAATCCATATCGCCGAACCATCGGGTTTTTAGAAGGGAGGGAAGTAGCAATGTCTTCTCCTCCCCACATCATTGCTCCTGTATTTGTATCAGGTACCAACTCTAGAGCAATCAAACTCCCCATTTACCTATATGAAATCGGAGCAACTCGAAACATTGCAACCACTGCTTTAGTAGATAGCGGTGCTACAGGATGCTTCGTCAATAAGCATCTCGTGAAGGTCCATGGATGGACAACAACATGCCTGAAAACTCCTATTCAGGCTCATAACGTAGACGGGACGGATAACCGAAATGGAATGATCTGTCATTACATCACTCTCATGTTAAAGATTGGCAATCTAACCGAAGATCGCTGATTCTTCATCATCGATTGCGGACATGAAGGGGTGATCCTCGGGATCAATTGGTTACGAGAACGGAATCCCCAGATCGACTGGTCTACTGGGACACTCTCCCTTCCTGATCGAACCTTTACTCCTCGAACCGAGGACCACATCTTCCAACGATATCTTATTCGCTATCTTAATCTAGACCCAGAAGAACGGAATGAGGAGAATTTTCAGCGAGCTCTACTCCAACGAATAGGAAAATTAACCCTTTCCACTGAACTCGCTCAACAACAACAGAAGGAAGAACGACCACTCCCCCCAGAATATAAAGCCTTTCAGGATGTGTTTGAGGAACCCATCGCAGGAGAACTGCCTCCACACTGATCATATGATCATGCGATCGACCTCACCCCATCCTTCATTCCACACGTGGCAAAAGCCTATCCACTCAATCCAAAGGAATTGGAAGCTTATAGGGCATTCGTTGACGAACATCTAAAGTCCGGCAAGATCAAACCATCTAAATCTCCCCAGGCTTCGCCCTTCTTCTTCGTACAAAAGAAGGACGGAGGTCTGCGACCTTGTCAGGACTACCGATATCTCAACGAGCACACTGTCAAGAATGCCTACCCCCTTCCTCTCATCTCCGAGCTCATGGATAAACTTCGGGGATCCTCCATTTTCACAAAAATGGATATATGATGGGGGTATAACAACGTTCGCATTAAACCCTCAGACACCTGGAAAGCAGCCTTCATCACCCCTTTTGGATTATTTGAACTGCTGGTTATGTTCTTTGGCATGTGTAACTCTCCTCCCACGTTCCAAGCCCTCATGGACGACGTCTTCCGCGATATGGTAGCGGAAGGATGGCTAATAATCTACATGGATGATCTTATCATCCATTCAGATAATCCCGAGGAACATCACAGGCATACTTTGCGAGTGCTCCAACGAATGAGAGAAAACCATCTATTCTTAAAACTCTCCAAATGCTTCTTCAACGTATCTGAAGTGGAATACTTAGGAATGATCGTACGACCAGGCCAAATCGGACTCAACCCCACCAAACTATCCGCTATCAGAGACTGGGAACCACCTAAATCTGTCAAAGCAGTCCGATCATTCATTGGGTTCTGTAACTTTTACCGAAAGTTTATTCCCAACTTTTCAGCCATCTGCAGACCTCTGCATGACTTGACGAAGAAAGGAGTTCTGTGGATTTGGTCAGAACAGTGCCAGGACGTATTCACAGCCCTCCGAGATGCTTTTCTCAAACAACCCATCTTATGCATGCCCAACCCTGTGGAACCTTTCTGGGTCATGATCAATGCCTCCCTTGTCGCATCAGGAGCTATCCTCATGCAGAAGGATACTAACGGAGATCTCCACCCTTGTTCCTACTTCTCCAAAACCTTCACCCCTGAAGAACGCAACTATGACATCTATGACAGAGAACTTCTCGCTGTCATCCGGGCACTAGAGGAATGGCGCCAATATCTGACTGGAACCCCACATCGCGTCACCATCATTACGGATCACAAGAACTTGGCATACTTCAAGCAACCACATAAACTCTCCCGACGCCAAGCCAGATGGATGTTGTTCCTGCAGGACTTCGACCTGTCATTTCAACATACCCCGGGCACCGCTATGGGCCCCACAGACGCACTCTCCCGCCTCCCTGACGTCGATGTTACGGAGGACAACCAGGATGTCACCCTCCTATCTACCGCGCATTTCGTTCGGGCCTTGGATACCACTCTGGTAGAACAGATCTCAACATCCACCCTGACTGACCCTCTTGTCGTCGATGTCCTGACCGCACTGGAACAAGATCGCTCTCTCCTCCCACGTGCTTCCCGTGCAGATTGGTGATATGCCAACGGACTGTTGTATTTCCGCAATCGCCTCTACGTCCCAGAGCCCGCTTGTACTTCTCTCATTCAATCTTTGCACGAATCCGCCACAGGCGGACATGGAGGTTTCTTTCGCATGCTTCACCTTGCACAACGGGATTATTGGTGGCCAGGGATGTCCACCTTCATTCGTAAATTCGTGGCTGGCTGCTCTGTCTGCCAGGCCAATAAAGTGATCACCCACCCAACCACACCGCCCCTATCCCCAATCCCTTCTGTCGCCACTCGTCCGTTTCAGCAACTCTCTGTGGATTTGATCTCCGCACTACCCCTGTCCGCGGGTTTTGACTCTGTGCTGGTCGTGGTCGACCATGGGCTTACAAAGGGGGTAATTTTCCTTCCCTGTCACTCTACGATCAATGCAGCTGGCGTAGCATCTTTGTTTTTCAAACATATCTTTCCCTGGTTTGGCCTACACAATCGTTGCATATCTGATCGAGGACCGCAGTTCGCCTCAGCCTTCACCCACGAACTATCTCGCCTGCTCCAATACGACCTCGCCTTATCCACTGCCTACCATCCACAAACCGACGGAGAAACTGAACGGGTCAACCAGGAACTGGAGACCTATTTACAGATCTTTTGCCAAGGCGACCCTCACACCTGGGCTGACCTTCTCCCTATGGCTGAATTCGCGCACAACTCTGCAGTCCATTCCGTGACCAAGCAGACCCCTCTCTTGCTAATGATGGGTTACGAACCACGGGCTTATCCCGCCATCAGACAAACATTCCTCCCTGCCCTAGAGGAACGGCTGACTATTCTCAATAAAGCCCGAGATGAAGCGCAGCAAGCGCATCAGGTAGCGCGACAAGCAATGACAGAAAGGGTCCGATCTTCTTACAAACCGTGGAAAGTCGGAGACAGGGTGTGGCTGGATAACCACAACCTGAAGCTTCATTACGCTTCACGAAAGCTAGCCCCTCGACAAGAAGGTCCCTTCGAGATCGTCCAAGTAATCTCTCCGGTCGCTTACAAGCTCAAGCTGCCCCCTACTTGGCGGATACATCCGGTGTTCCACGCCAATCTGTTGTCCCCATATAAGGAAACACCGGAACACGGACCCAATTACCCGAACCCCCCGCCCGAGCATCTTGACGGAGAAGAACAATACGAGGTAGATCAGATTCTTGCTCATCGAGGTACCGCAGCACGAAGGCAGTACTTGATCCGATGGAAGGATTACTCATCCGCTGAGAATACCTGGGAACCCGAACGCAACCTGACAGGTTCCCATGAACTCCTTCGAGCTTATAAGGCTGTGCGGCCCAAAGACTTCCCCTCAGTAGGACGAAGAAGACAGAGAACGTAGCACAACCCCCACCAATACTTAAAGTACCATGTTCTCAATTTCCCCTTCTCTGTTCGCCTTCCTCCTTATCTTCTTTGTTTGCTTCTTCTGCCCCTTTTTACTAGTTCTTCTTTGTCTCTGGGACACCCACTGCCGCCTCCTCGCGCTTTGGACTGGAGTCCGCTATGCTCTCACCCCGGCCCAAGTCGTTTATCGCCAACGCCAGACTCCTCCTGACGAGGATACCCCTGGTCAGGATCAACCCATCCAACCTTTACTAGAGATCGACTGAGCGCGAGCTTGGTGTGTCTCAGTAGAGTTCCCCGATCTTGACTACAACAGTTCCGGGTGGGGCGCCGTGTGAGGGGACCCATGGTAACTCCCCTTTTATTCCTTTAAATATTCATCCTTTTTGGCAATTCATTGATTTCGTTTTGACCGATCTTCCCGTATACCAACCCATCGGACGACATCTTCGCGACGTTGTCATCCCTATGCACCAACCCTCTCGCTCCCTGGATCCTGGAGACATCCCTCCGCTGCGTCTCAATCGCCTCCCTTGCGCCACTCTGGTTAACTTTGTGCTTGATTTGCTTAGAGATCCTGCTTGCGCCTTCGCCTTAGAAGATACTGAGATCTTCCATGGGTCGGCCTATCTCCCTATTGTTGTTCGTCTCACCGGCTTCTATTTTATCACCCAACGAGCCGTCCTTGATCTACTTCCCAATGTCACCTGGACCACGGACAACACCCACAGGATCACCCTCGAGGTTGCCCTATCCTCACTCGCCTCGGCAAGAGAGACAATCGGGGATTTCGCCCTATTATCGGGATTCCCGAGGGCGATTCGCCAACTTCCAAGAGAACTCATTCTCCCGCACCTACGACTCCATCTCTCACTCCTCTCTCTCGACGAGCGACAATTCTACTATTTCCCAGATGTCCCTTCGCTCTCCCCAGAATGGACTCCTGTGGGCGACACCGATCACGAACCAGAACTTTCCGCAGGACATTCGCCACGGCCAACCAGCCAGAGGATACCTACCCCCAAGCACAACTTCGTCCCAATCTGTCCGGACACCCCACTACCTAACCCCACGACCCCACCAAGAGCTAGACAACTGATACCAGTCCCTCCTCCCCGACCCAAGTCCATTAGAACTCTCTCCAGAGGACATAGGCCTAGTGCGCGCATGGTTCTACCTAGCACTAGAGGCGATTCGGACCCGGTCAAACAGCCCACAGTGGTATTAGGTAGACCAGATGATGGCGTTGAGCGGCAGGATTCCTCCGATAGCCCTTCCCCCATTAGTTCTCCAACATCTAGAAGGAGGAGATCGGTATGCTTCATATGCGGGTCCTCTGGTCACCATCGACCCGCATGTCGATCTTACAAATGCCCTTACTGCCACGTTTCCGCTCCCGGGCATCCCCAATACGCTTGCCCTCAACACCTTTGCCCCAATTGCGGAAAGGCAGGACACTCCACACCTTTCTGCCCGCGCGCATCAGGGGATGATTTTCATGCCAGCGATGACGCCGGTGAGGGCTCGCACACCAGTGGGGATATCTTCTGAGTCGGTGCCTCCAATCTACGACGGGGGTATTGTTACAATCATAGATGAGCACGCGGATTTTCCTAATCTCTCTCCGGTTGATCTTCCTATTATTTCGACTAGTTCTTTGATCACCGAGTTGGACAGCCTCTGGCTCAATGACTCGCCTATACCCAGCTTTCTATTCCACTCCGCAGCCGGATAGGTTTCCTTCGGTTTCTATGTTACCACTGATCGCAGTTGTGCCACCGTACTTTCCCACATTCTCCCTTGGGCGCAACGCGACTTACACCTTCCATATTTGGCCACAGTTACACCTCCCCTATCTCACGGACGCTTACTCCTCCGATTGCATTTGTCTGCGGTTGCGTGTCCCTTCCCCATTCATACTAGGTATCTCACGTCTACCCTAGAGCGTGTACAGCTATGCCTAGGTATTTATACGCACCCTGTACTTGTAGTTTCTCCAGTTAGTTCTGCGCAATACACGCGTAGTTTCTACCTGTCCACGAGTCCTCGCGAGGATAGTGAGATCCCGTCCCCATTGATAAGTCTCGCACCACTTGTTGAGTGTGCACTCGACAGTTAGGTTCTGCGCGTTCACGTAACAATTTTCACATAACCAAAACGTAAATAGTTCCACTACATATTCTCCTTTCATACTTAATTATGGACAACAACCCTTGATTTGGGGGGATTACCAAAAAGAAGTAAGGAATGCATCAGCAAAAGACTTTGTTGACATGATGAAGGACACTATGAAGAGAGCAAAAGAGGCTCTCGAACACGCGGCAGAAGATATGAAGAGGTTCCATGACCGAACAGTTCGTCCTCCCACGGAATACAAACCAGGAGATTTAGTCCTCCTCGAAGGAACCAATATCCGTTTGGAGCGATCCTCCAAGAAGTTAGGAGATAAACGGTATGGACCCTTCAAAATAGAGAAAAAAGTAGGCGAGGGGGCTTACAAATTAAAATTGGATCCAACATGGCAAGGAATACATCCGGTATTCAATGAATGCCTTTTACACCCATATAAAAAGGGCGTTTTCCCTTCCCAACAAAAAGCTCCTCCCCCACCACCAGATCTAATACAAGGACAGGAGGAACAAGAAATAAAAGAGATTCTTGATTCCAGGACTCGTCAAGGAAAACTCGAATATTTGGTTGCATGGAAAGGCTTCCCTTCGGAGGAAAATGAGTGGATTCACGAAGATCGATTGCCACGAGCAGCTCAATCCATAAAAGATTTCCATCGGAAACACCCCACAGCTGCTCGGTCTTCAAAAACACTTAGACTCTGATATAATGCCAACGTTCCAGACTCTCCCTGTACTTGTCCTACTTGCATCCCTCCGCCATATTACCCCACTCCTGCGAAAATCTTCTCTACTCCTGACTTTCTTCACTACCGCAAACGCTTCCAGAAATACCCTGATTCTATGTTTGACATTCCCACTGCTTGAGGACAATCAGCCTTGAAAAGGGGGTAATGATAGACTTTTTCCATTTCCTTTCATCTCCATATCATTTCACTGTGATAGTATAGTCTAGGCCAGTCTGGTCCCCATGTTCATCAGTCACTATCATCTTTCACATGATGTCATAGTGATGTCATAGATAGGCATAGTAGTATATACAGTGAGCAACAAAACTGTTCCAATGTTATATACATTTGGAATGATTGGTAAATACTGGTGGAACTATTAATGCTAGACCCTCAAACTATAGACCACATAGAAAGCCCTCATCAAGGGCATTCCAAGCATATGTACATGTATTATGTAATTCTTTCTATATGTGGAGATACACACCAATTATTATGAGGTACT
>JBBPLS010000716.1:0-10644 GCA_038089895.1 Boletellus ananas | reverse complement strand
ACCTTAAAATGGCCATATCGCCTGCTATATTTGGCCATATCACATGATCCAAGTTGCTATAGATAGCCAAGGGCATCTACTATATTTCGGGTCACTAGTGTCAAGCATGATTCCCGCGCCCTGACATGTTACACTGCCCACACTACAAATTACCCAAACATTGCAACGGTTTTGTTGCTCAGTGTACATCCATAGCATTGGGATCCCTGGTGGGGTGAGAGGAATTTCCTCTATAGGTCAAGGAGAGGAATCTCTTGGGGTCTCTTAGTCATCAAAGATGGAGTAAGTTCTCATGGAAGTGTTGAGTGGCTTCCAGCCAAGATTTCTAGTCCTTGGGTTGTGGATTAAGAGTTGCCATCATGTCAGCAAGTCATTGGTCTACCCCTCTGCACAGAACATCAATGAGGATGTCATCATGCCCTACTTCTAATCCACTTCTTCCTACTTTCAACCTAAAGGTGGAAGTGTAGGCATTGAAGTTTCCTCTTTTCTGATACACTGGTAATCCATTTTCTGTGGGATCCAGAGAGTCTAATTACCTCATCTCATAGAGGTTGTTCCTTGCCCTTTCTTTTACTCCAATCAGGATGAATGAAGTGTTGAAGTCCTTGACAAACCCTTCCAGGTGTAAAGACTGGCTTTCAGATATCATCCTTCTGCAAAGACTGCTCCTCAGCCTTGGCTCATCTTGTTGAGGGCAGTTAAGATCCTAGATTCATTGGTATCATAGACATGGGTGTTCATCTTGAAGTAGGTGTCAAGTGCTGCCAGCCACCTAGATATGTCCATAGAATCCCCAGAGAAGTCCCTGGGGAGACTGGCTTTCCTTTCTACCTTCTTTTGTCCTTCATCATTGTTGTACCCCTGATAGTCATCCTCTTGATGAGCAGGGGTGGTTTCTGGTTCTGGGGGCATTGGTATGTCTGGGTCTGGAGTGATGAAGATTGGTGGGATAGGGAGATCTGTGATAGCTTCTGCATAGGCAGAGTGGGACTGTCAATGAAGACATCCTCATTGGAATCTCCTCTGGTTAGTAAGGGAGGGGCCAAGCATCCTGGTGAGGCTTGGATGTTTCTGGGGTGACTGAAGGCAGTCTCTTTCTTTGCCTGAATAGTGGATTGGGCAGTGGTTGGCCTGATCCCCTAGCTATCCTTCAGGATCAAGGTGGAGAAGGTAAGTGTTGTCTATCAAAAGGGATGAATTCTTCCTTGCTATGTGAAGTTAGGTCTTCATTGCTAGTTTCAGGTGCTTAGTACACTGTAGTGGAGAGGTTTCACCCTACTGCTTAGTAGCAGGGGCAGAGGAGATGAGTTAGTTCTTTTGTTATGTGTATGCACAGAACCTAACTGTCAAGTGCACACTTTCTAGTTGTGTGAGACTATCAAAGCCAAAGGATTCTTACTATCCTTTCAAGGACTCATGGACTGCTAGAAACTACATGTAGATTGTACAGAACTAACTGAGGAACTACAAGTAGTACAGGTCACATATAAATACCCAGACAAGGCTATACTTGACAAAAGGAGACTGTGAGAAGGGCTTGGTATGAGTCAAGGAGAAATGCTGCTGCAATAAGCAGATATGGCAGTAGGAGTGATGCATCCATGAAATAGGGGAAGTGTAAACCCTGATATGGCAGGTGTGAAGTTGCACCTGGCCAGATCAGGTATGTGGGAAGAAACTAATATACAACTTACTGGTCAAAGAGGGCTGCCATCCTGCTGCAGATAGAAAGAGAAAGTAGGATACAGTTGGTCATCCAGCCAGAGGCTGTCCAAACCTAAAAGCCATGAGACTGTCTGCCAAGAATGAATCAAAAAAGGAGTACTAATAGAAGCAGAGAAAAAGTAGTAACAGCCCACTGCTAGATTGTTTGTAACAGTAGATGCCATAGGTCTTACCCCTGTGGAATGAGTTGAACACATGAAGAATAACAAATGCTTTGTATGCCATCATGTCAGCTGCTGCTCCAACAACCACCAAGGAGGAAATAAAACCCAGGGAATAGGTGATTCCCTCCGAAACAGTGAGTCAACACAGTCAAAACCCTACTGACACATTAGGAGAATTCATCCAGAATAGTGATCTCCCCCATGATTAAATTTTTTGCATCCTAAAGCTTTGTTCCTTGGAATCCCCTGAACAAGTCAGGGTAACCACTGTCAATGCCCAGGGTTTTTAAGTAGGAGGGAAGTGCCAACATCTTCTTCTCCTATCTTGGTCACTTCTGTATTTGTATCTGGCTTGGAATCTTGAGCAATCAAACTCCCCATTCATCTTTATGAAACTGGAGCTGCAAAAATTGTTGAAACCACTGTCCAAGTTGACAGCAGAGCAACCAGATGCTTTATAAACAAATGTCTGGCAAGAGCAAATGGTTGGACTATGAATTGACTACCAAAACCAATTCAGGCACACAATGTGGACAGAACTGATAACCAAAATGGACTAATCTGTCATTACATCAAACTAATCCTGGAAATTGGAGGAATAGCCAATGAACACAAATTTCTTGTAATTGACTGCAGATATGAAGGGGTAATACTAGGAATAATGTGGCTATGAGAAATTAACCTATGGATTGATTGGGCAACTGGGACCCTGATGATCCTAGACCTTCCCTGATCTAGGAAATCAGCTGATGACCCAACTGCTCATTGATATCTACTATACTTCCTCAATAAAGATCCAGTTGCCACCAACCAAATCCAATGTGATATCACTCTCTTACAACATGTTGGGAAGCTCACCCTATTGATGGAGTTGGCACAAAAACCCAAAACCATGGAGCATGTCCTCCCATTGGAATATATCTCTTACCAAGATATATTTGAGGAACCCAAGAATGGAGAACTTCCCCCATCCTAGTTGTATGACCATGCCATGTTGGGAATGTGCAATCTGTGTGTTGCAGTAAGACCTAAGGGCAAAGCATTCCATTGGAGTTACACCTCCATAGTGCTGGTCTAACCCCCCAAGCACTGATACTGGTACCCTGACCATATAGCTCAGTGGTTAGAGCACCTGGTATACAACTAGGAGGTCGCTGGTTTGATCCTGGCTCTGGTCACATTTTTGTAACATGCCATTGACTGCACAGACTCCTTCATTCCAAAAGTAGTGAAGATGCAGTATACCCTCTAAATCCAAAGGAACTAGCCACTTGTAATGAGTTTGTGGATGAACATTTGAAGACCAGGAAGATTCATCCATCAAAATCACCACAGGCATCCCCTTTCTTTTTCGTGCAAAAGAAAGATGGGACTGTGTCCATGCCAAGACTACCAGTACCTCAATGAACATATGATCAAAAATGCCTACCTCCTGCTGCTTATCTCTGATCTAGTGGACAAACTTCACAGATCAACCATATTTATCAAAATGGATGTACAATGGGGGTATAACAATGTTTAGATCAAACCCATTGACACCTGGAAAGCCACCTTCATAACCCCCTTTGGCCTATTTGAACCATTGGTAATATTCTTTGGTCTTTGTAACTCTCCTGCTACTTTTCAGGCCCTGATGGACAACATCTTCCACAACTTGGTGGCAGAAGGATGGTTGATCATTTACATGGATGACCTCCTTGTCCATTCTACCAATCTAGCTGAGCATCACACACACACACCAAAAAGGTCCTCCAATAGATGAGGGATCATCATCTCTTTCTGAAATTATCCAAATATTTCTTCAATGTCACTGAGGTGGAATACCTAGGGATGATTGTCCATCTGGGCAAAATCACACTCAACCCCACCAAATTGTCTGCCATTCATGATTGGTCCCCATCCAAATCAGTCAAAGCAGTTTGATCTTTCATAGGATTTTGTAACTTCTACTGGAAACTTATCCCAAATTTCTCCACCCTCTGCCAACCTCTCCATGACCTCACCAAAAAGGGGGTATCCTGGACAAGGACCCCTGACCACCAGTGCACTTTCGAGGCTATTTGAGACACATTCACCAAGCAACTGGTGCTTCATCTTCCAGACTTGTCCACTCCTTTCTTCATCATGACAGATGCCTCTCTGGTTGCTTCAGGTGCCATGCTCATACAGAAGGATGCCAGTGGAGATCTTCATCCATGCATCTACTTTTCTAAAACCTTCACCCCCAAAGAGCGAAATTATGACATCTACAATCATGAGCTCTTGGCTGTCATCCATGTGCTGGAGGAATAGTGTCATTACCTATCTGGTACTGGGCATAAAGCCACTATCCTCACAGATCACAAGAACCTAGCTTATTTTAAGCAACCCCACAAGCTGTCACAACACCAGGCCCACTAGATGTTATTCCTACAGGATTTCAATCTAATTTTCCATCATCTCCCTGGCACCCACATGGGACCTACTGATGCATTTTCCTGCCTCCCAGATGTCAATACACAAGATGATAATCAGGATGTCACCCTTCTCCAAAGTTCTCATTTCATTCAAACACTGGATGTGGCTCTGGCAACCAAGATCTCTGCTTCCACTCCTTCCAATCCACTCATCTTGGATGCTCTGGCAGGCCTAGATCACAGAAACTCACTCCTCCCCCATGCCTCCAAAACTAATTGGCATTATGAGGATGGCCTCTTGTATTTTCGACATTGTCTCTACATCCTGGAATCAGCTTGGTGGGATCTTGTCACCACCATACACGAATCTCCTGTCAAGGGCCATCATGGATTTTTCCACCTGCTGCACCTTGTGCAGCATGATTACTAGTGGCCTTGTTTGACTACTTTCCTGTGTCACTTTCTCACTGGTTGCACCATCTGTCAGTCATCCAAGGTGCTCACTCATCCCACAACCACTCCTCTCACCCCTATCTCTTCTGCTGCTATTTGCCCCTTTCAGCAACTTTCTGTTGATCTGATTACTGGTCTCTTTCTCTCTTCAGGTTTTGATTCTGTCATGGTCATGGTTGATCATGGTCTCACAAAGGGGGTAATTTTTCTCCCCTGTCACACAACTATCAATGCAAAGGGGGTAGCTACCCTCTTTTCCAGCATGTCTTCCCTCATTTTGGACTACATGACAAGTGCATTTCAGATTGAGGCCTACAATTTGCCTCAGCCTTTGCTAGGGAACTCTCCTGCCTCCTCAGTTATGACATCACACTTTCTACCACATATCATCCACAAACCAATGGGGAGACAGAATGTGTAAACCAGGAATTGGAAACCTACCTATGTATCTTTTGCCAAGGAGACCCTCACACCTGGGCAGACCTCCTCTCTATGGCAGAATTCACTCACAATTCCACAGTACACTCAGTGACCAAGCAAACCCCTTTCTCACTTATGATGGGTTATGAACCCTGTGCTTACCCATCCATTGGTAAGACCTTGCTCCCTGCTTTGGAACACCACCTGTCCCTCCTGAGTAAGGCAAAGGACAAAGTGCAGCAGGCACACAAGATTGCACAGCAAGCCAAGGTAGAAAGGATCCAATCACTATTCAAACCATGGAAAGTGGATGATAATGTCTGGCTTGATAACCATAACCTTAAGCTCCACTACACCTCCAAGAAACTAGCTCCTTGAAGAGAAGGACCATTTGAAATCATTCAAGTACTATCACCCATCTCTTACAAGTTGAAACTCCCTCCAACTTGGAAGATACACCCAGTCTTCCACACAAATCTATTATCCCCTTATAAGGAAACCCAGGAACATGGATCCAATTACCTTAACCCTCCACCTGAGCAGATCAACAGAGAAGAACAATATGAGATAGATCAAATTCTTGCTCATCAAGGTATTGTAGCATGAAGGCAGTACTTGATCTGCTGGAAAGGTTACTCATCTGTAGAAAACACCTGGGAATCTGAATGAAACTTGACAGGTTCTCACAAACTCCTTTAGGAATATAAGGCAGCACAACCAAGAAACTTTCCCTCAGCAAGTTAAAGAAGAACACCTGCCTGAGTTTACTGTACCCATAGTATAAAGATCAGTCATGTTCTCCCCTTCTCCTTCACTCATTGCTTTCCTTTTGATTTTCATTGTTTGCATCTTCATCCCTTTCTTTGTAGTTCTTCTTTGCCTTTGGGACATCCACCATTGCCTCATTCAACTTTGGACTAATGTCTGCTACACCCTCACTCCTGCATCCATCTTATACCAGCAACTGCCACCCTAGAACTGGGATCTCCCTGGCCAGGATCAGCCTATTACCCCTCACTTGATGATAGACCAAGCTAGCACTTGGTGCTTCTTGATTGAGTTCCCTGATTCTGCTAACAACAACAATGCAGGGTGGGGTGCCACTAGGGGCAGAGCATGGTGATACTATTTATCTCTTCTGGAAATATATTAATTTTGTTTTGTCTGATCTCCCTTGCTTCCAACCTGTCAGACAACACCTCCAGGTTTGTTGTTGGCAAGGTAGAATTCCTGTTCTGTCCTGGTAAGGAGGGAGAGGTGAAGTCAGAGGTGGAGTAGGATGAGTCCTCTTGAGAGCTGGTAAATCACCCTCATGAATCTCAAGAGGATTTCAAAGTCCACAATTGTCTCTCTCACAGCTGTGAGGCTGTGGGTGGCAGCCTTTGGGTCGACCCTCCCCAGGATAAGGTCTGGTGGAATGATACTGAAGGTGCAGATGGTGGTAATGGCAGAGAGTTTGGTGGTGGCATAAAAGGAATATGATCTGATGAGTGTAGAGAGGTAAACAGAGGTCCAGTAAATCTCACACCATTCCAGAGAATAGACTACCACTGGGTCTTCCAACAAATTAAACAATAGATAGATGAGCTGACCATGAGGGAGCTGATTGAAACACAAAGGTGGGTTATCCAGAGGACTGAGTGGGCAATCTGGTAAAGACACAAGAGGAAATAATGAATTGCAATGAACCTGCTGACATAGGAGACAATCTCCCCAAACATCTAACACACCCAGCCACCCCACAGGTATCTACCCTGAGCAACAATTTTATCCTGGTCCAACTGGACACCCCTCAATATGAACCCATCACTCTGGAGCCAACCACCCGACCAATCCCTGTCCTACCTCTGCAACCCACTTGGATATGAGTATACACCAGAAGAACTAGTAGCAGTTCAAGAGTGGATACAAACCACCATTCATCTACTCAAGGAGGATCCCCTTCCACATCAAGGGCTCTGACTGGACTATCTACTAGCTCTAAGTGGAGTCAATCAATCGCCTTCTCTCTGTCCCCTACTGACACTCCATCACCTCAAGGGTGTGGCCAGAAATGTCATACTTGCAGGGCTCAAGATCACTATCAATCTGCATGTCAACTTTACAAATGCCCTTACTGCCTTGTTTCCACTCCAGAGCATCCTCAATATACTTGCCCAGAACACATTTGTGCTATCCATGGTCTCTGCATACATAGCAACTCAATCTGTTCAGAGGATTCCACCCTTCTCAACTCTTCTGGAGATGAGGGAGGAGAGGAGCACAACACTAGAGGTGACAGTGTCTGAGTGGGTGTCTCAGACCAATGACAGGGGTATTGTTACAAACAACCTGGTGGTGGGCTGTTACACTTTTTCTCTACTCCTATTGGTACTCTCTTCTTGCTTCATTCTTGGCAGACAGTCTTATGGCTTTTAGGTTCAGACAGCCTCTGGCTGGATGACCAACCATACCCTACTTTCCCCTATTATCCACAGCAGGACAGGGACTCTTTTGACTCATAAGTTGTACACTGGTTTCTTCCCACATACCCAATCTGGTGAGGCACAACTTCACACCTACCATATTGGGGTTTACACTTCCTCTATTCCATGGACACATCACTCCCACAGCTGCATATGTTTACTGCAGCTATGTTTTCTCCTGACTCATACTGGATACCTTCTCATGGTCTCCTTTCATTGAGCATAGCTTTACTCAGGTATTTATACATGACCTGTACCACTAGTAGTTCTTCAGTTAGTTCTGTACAATCTATGTATAGTTTCTAGCAGTCCACAAGTCCTCATGAGGATAGTGAGATCCCTCAGATTTGTTAGTCTCACACCACTAGAAAGTGTGTGCTTGACAGTTAGATTCTGCGTGTACACATAACAAGTATTGAGCATGTTGCTATAGGGATCAGCATCTCCAGCATCCATTTTACTAGATTGAGAGATGGACAGGTGATTTCTATGAGACATTCTCCCTTCATCTAGTAAGTGCTGTTCACTCACACATCTATAGTAAATTAACTGTAAAAATGCTGCCATGTTATTATGCCTTCTATCCTTATCACTCACCAAATATTCAAGCTCAACTTCAACATCCATCTTGGTCATGGTGGAATGCCATGTCTAAATAATAGTGACAATAGTGTGTTTATGGATGAGAGTGACATCTGGCTAGATGAAGATGATGTAGCATTCAATACCAAACCTGCTTTGCAAAAGCAACTAAAGAGGCCAAATGGAGCTGATTGGCTGACATTTGTTGATATCTCTGGAGTACATTTCAGGAACATCAAGTACTGCACATGTCCAAATTCACCCCTACTGCATTTCCAATTATTCAATATACAATTATTTGCATGTACAATGAAAAACCCAAGGATGGTGTTCACATTTCAAGTTCTGGACAATTTTATCTGTGACAACCTGGAGTGCAGAACTTCTGTGCATAATTACTACAGCAAAATCAGATGGGTCACACCTTCAGCATTTCCACACCATATGCTAGTGAGACATTCCTACTTTGAAATTTCCAAGGCTATAGCCACATCATAGGACAGATACAAGGAATTGCTCTGGGTCTCTTGGCAATGGTAGCTTCTGAAGCTGTTGAAATGGAATGGAATTCTGGACAGTACTTGGCCCAACCCTGGATGCCTTGCTCTATTTTGCCCTGTATGCCTGCAACCTGGATTCAATTTAAATTCTAAGGAAGAAATAGACTTGTCTCAGTGAGCTGAACATTCAGCATTCCCACAAACGACCATGCAGCAACTGTATGAGCAGCTGAAAGTATACCTGATTGGTTGTGGTGGATGGAAATTTCAAAGCTGAACACCTACATGATAAGCATCCCAGTGATCGGGTATTGTTACATGTACGTGCAGAACCTAACTGTCAAGCGCACACTCAACAAGTGGTGCAAGACTATTGAAAGTGAAGGGATCTCACTATCCTCATGAGGACTCATGGACAGGAAGAATCTATGTATAGATTGTGCAGAACTAACTGGAGAGAGATACAAGTACAGGGCACATATAAATACCTAGGTAGAGCTGTACACAATTTAGGGTGAATGTGAGGTGCCTAGTATGAATATGGGGGAAATGCATAACTGTGAACTAATGTGGTATGGAGGAGAGAGCATCCAGAAACAGGGGAAGTGTAACTGTAACCAAAAGGGGAAGGTGTAAGTCACACCACATCAGAATGAGAATGTGGGAAACACAAGTGGTGCAACCATGATCAGTGGTAACCAAGAAACCAAAGGCAACTCATCTGGCTATGGATTGAATTGGAAGGCCAGGTATGAGTGAGCATCCAGCCAGGGGCTGTCTGATCCTGGGACACAATAATACTGGGAAGAGAAGCTAGCAGCTCTGAATGACACACCAAGGGATCAAACCCAACTCCTAGTGGATCACATAATACAGATCAGCAGGAAAGCTCCTCTGATCAATCCTCCCCCTCTAAGTCTAAGGCATCTCAAAGGGGGCAGTTGCTTTGCTTCACCTGTGGGTCCACTCATCACTTTAGATCCAATTGCCAACACTACCACTGCCCTTACTGCCACCTTTCTGCTCCAGGGCATCCCCAATACTCTTGTCCACAATGCCTTTGCCCTTGATGCAGTCATGCTGGACACTCAGACCCTTTCAGTTCGACATCACCAACAGTAGACCATGCTGGCAACAGCACCAGTGAGGAGTTCTACTCCAGTAGGGATGCAATCTGAGTTAGTGCCTCAGATCAACACCAGGGGTATTGTTATAAACTTAGAATGGCAGGCAGATTCCTCTCCCTATCTTCCTTTTGATTATGCACTTAGGACTAGGGTGAACCAGCTTTGGAGAGAGTCAAGCTCTTTGGAAGAAAACTCTGACATGAGCAGGTCATGGTGGCAGGACAGGAATCAAGGGGTGTGTGGATTCTGGTGTGCTGAGATCTGGTTGGGGAGTGTCTGGACGAACTGGGACAAAGTTATGTGGCAGGGTAGATACCTGTGGGCTGGTTGGTTGTGTCAAATGTCCTGAGGAAAGTTCTCCATCCCTAGCAGCTCTACCTATGTGGATCCAGTGTTTGGAGGCTCTGGGGGAATCTGGAAACAGATAAAATTGTCATTCATCATCACAGAGGAGGGAGAGGTGGAGTCTGAGGTGTGGTAGCACCAATTCTTTGGGGAGATCACAAATTGCCCTCAAGAGTCCCACCAGTAGGGTGAGGTTCCTGATTGTTTCCCTTGCTGATGTGATAGAAGAACAGGTGACCTCAGCATTGACTTCAATTAACATTTCCTCAGTGTAGGAAAGGTGAGGGAGGAGCACCATGAGGGATCTTTGGGTGATGAAGTAGAATCCTGAGAGATGGATGATTAGTGGGAGGTAAGGGGATTTCTGGAAGAACAGGATGTCTTCTAGTGCAAAAACAACAGTAGGGTCTCTGAGAAGGTCAAACAAAAAGTTAACCAGCTGAGGGCAAGAGAGATGATTGAGA
>JBBPLS010000715.1:0-10647 GCA_038089895.1 Boletellus ananas | reverse complement strand
CCAGCCACCATGATGGAACTTAAAGCTGCTCTTCCCGCCAATTTCTCAGGAGAACCCACCAATGCTACCTGATGGATCAAATCCATGAAAGCATACTTCTCAATCAACCCCATGCTTTACTCCCGAGATGACCAAAAGACCCTCACCACCCTGAACAAGATGAGCAAGGGACAAAGAGTCCCCTTCTCCGAGATGTGGCTCGACTGAATGAGTGATCCCAATGTCCCCTCCACCGAGAAAACTTTCGACAAGTTTGTTGAAAACTTCCAGTCCACATTCTACCCTTTTGACACCAAAGCAACCGCATGTGCCGAGCTTGCCAAGCTCGTACAGAAGTCCTTCAAACGTCCAGACAGCGAGATGGACGATGGATTCCAGAAATACATCACCAACTTCCAGAATCTCTCCACCAAAGCAGGGATGTCCGACAATGATACCCTTATCGACTTATTCTCCCTTGGGATAGACCAACAACTGGCTATCATGATTCTCTCCATGACCACTGTCCCATCTACCATCAAGGAGTGGATTGAGAAGGCAACAACCTTCCATGCTCAGAAAGCCTGCATCGCCGCCCTCCGCAAGGGCAACAGACACCATTCATCGCTCTCCCCTCGCTCCTCCACCCCAGACCCTAATGCCATGGAAGTAGATGCTATTTGCGTCTCCAAGCTCACCTCCACTGAAAGAGCCCGCTGTTTCAGAGAAGGCCTCTGCCTCCGCTGCAGAAAGAAAGGCCATAATGTACAACAATGTTGCACCTTCACATCCACCCCCACCAACCGTCCCAGACTCCCCCAGCAAGTCCAAGCTACCACCACTGTCACCCCACTTAGCGCTCTCCCTGCCAAGATCCCCACTGTCCTTGAGACCTATGTCAACAATCTTCGCTCCTCCAGAAAGGATGAGGGCGAAATCTTACAAACCCTTAAGCATTGTTTCGAAGACACTCCTAAGGAAGAACCCTCCTTGGGTTTTCAGTAAGGGAAGAAGTAGCGACGTCTCCTTCCCTAGATATCTCAACTGTAATTGTAGGACTACCCAATGAACAAACCATGCGCCTCCCAGTCCACCTACAAGCAAGATCCCAAAGCATCGACACCACCGCCCTCATTGATTGCGGTGCCACCAGTAATTTCATCGATATCTCCTTAGTCCCCTGCCTCCGCTCTGCCATAAGACAACTCCCCCAACCCCTCACTGCCTACAACGTTGATGGAACGCCTAACCATCAAGGAACAATCAAATACACCATCACTGCTGACATCACCTTCCCTGGAATCTCTGACAAAGTAACCTTCCTTGTAACCTCACTTGGATCCCCTCATGTTATCTTGGGCATGACTTGGCTCAAGAAACAGAACCCCCTCATTGACTGGTCAGCCAACACCCTCACCCTCCCGGATGCTGTGGTACCTCTATGTGAGAGTCCGCCCGGGATAGAGGACCCCATCAACCAATACCTGGAACACCTCAGAAAGATCACCCTGTCCACAGAACTTGCCCAAAAGGAGAAACCTCAGGAACAAGAGGTCCCCCCCTAGTGTAAGGAATTCACTGATGTTTTTTCAGAAAAACTGTTCAGTGTCCTACCCCCACATCGTCCATTTGATCACACCATCAAATTAAAACCATCCTTCATTCCAAAGATTGCCAAGATTTACCCATTGAATCCTGCTGAACATGAAGCCTGTCAGGCCTTTATTGAAGAAAACCTTAAAACCGGTCGCATCGTCCCCTTGAAATCCCCTCAGGCCTCCCTGTTCTTCTTTGTACCAAAGAAGGATGGCACACTTTGGCCCTGCCAGGACTATCGATACCTCAACTCACACACCATTTGTAACGCCTACCCGCTCCCCCTTATCTCCAAACTCATTGACGACATGAAGAACTCGACACTGTTCACCAAGTTCGACATCCGCTGGGGATACAACAACATTAGGCTTTGAGAAGAGGATCAATGGAAGGCAGCCTTCATCACCCCCCTTGGCCTCTTCGAACCCATGGTAATGTTTTTCAGTTTCAACAATGCACCCTCAACATTCTAGGCATTCATAAACCACATCTTCGCCGACATGATCGCAGAATGATGGCTAAAGATCTACATGGACGACATCAGCATACACACCAAGGACGACATAGACCTTCACCATGAACGTACTAAACGAGTTCTCCTCTGCCTCCACAAACATGGCCTCTCCCTCAAGATCTCCAAGTGCTTCTTCGACGTTCCTCAAATGGAATACCTCGGTCTTATCATCGGTCAAGGACACATCCAGATGGACCCTACCAAACTCAAGGCCATCAACACCTGGGAACCCCCTACTTCAGTCAAAGGTATCTGCTCATTCCTTGGGTTTGCGAACTTCTATCACAAATTCATCCCCGGCTTCTCCAATCTTGTCGCCCCCCTCACCCTCCTCACTCACAAGGATGAACCCTGGCAATGGACCCCCCTTCAACAGCGTGCCTTTGATGTCCTCAAACAAAGGTTTTCCTCATCACCTGTCCTTGCCATCCCTGATGTCTCCAAACCGTTCTCCATTATGACTGATGCCTCCTTTCTTGCAGCTGGTGCAGTCCTCCTCCAGACCGACCCCAATGGCAACCTTCACCCCTGCACCTACTTCTCCAAGACCTTCTCCCCTGCCGAACGGAACTATGACATCTACGACCGGGAACTCCTTGCCATAATCCTCACTCTCCAGGAATGGCGACAATACCTCCTTGGCACCTCTCACCCAGTCACTGTCCTCACAGATCACAAAAACCTCTCTTACCTCAAAGACCCTCGAAAACTTTCTCGTCAACAAGCTAGATGGTCCCTCTTCCTCCAAGATTTCGACCTTATATGGCAGGTCACCCCTGGCACCCGCATGGCCCCAGCAGACGCTCTCTCTCGCAAGGACTCTATAGACACTACCCTGGACAACATCACCACCCCCATCCTCCCTGACCCCCAGATTATCCAAGCCCTAGACCTCTCCCTCGCTAAATCCATTCGTTCTTCAACCACATCTGACCCCCTCGTCCTCCGTGCACTCCAGGGACTCCAGGACGGATCCCCCCTCTTTCCTTGCTCCACCCTCTCTGATTGGTCCTTTGATAATGGCCATCTCTTCTATCGCCATCGCATGTATGTTCTCCCAGTCTCTCATACCGCCCTCCTGCATGCCCTTCATTCGTCCCCCACCACTGGCCATATGGGCTTCTTCCACACCAAAACCCTCGTTGAACATGACTTCTGGTAGCCCAGTCTCTCCACTTTCGTCAAAAATTTCATTGCAGGATGTGCTCTTTGTCAACAATCCAAAGTCAATACTCACCCCACCACTCCCCCACTCACCCCAATCCCTTCGACCACCACGCTTCCCTTCCGCCAGTTATCCATGGACCTCATCACCAACCTTCCTTTGTCCTCCAGCTTTGATTCCTTGTTGGTCATGGTCGACCACAGCCTTACGAAGGGGGTAATTCTTATCCCATGCACCAAAACCATTGACGCTGCAGGAGTTGCCCTACTATTCTTCAACCATGTGTTCAAAAGGTTCAGTCTCCACGATTCTATCATCTCTGATCGTGGTCCACAGTTCGCCTCCACCTTCGCTCAGGAACTCGCCTGCCTCCTCCATTATGACATCCACCTCTCCACTGCTTACCATCCACAGACTGATGGACAGACGGAACGGGTCAACCAGGAGATCAAAACCTATTTACGCATCTTCTGCACCAACCAACCGAATACCTGGTCGTCCTTTATTACGACAGCTGAATTCCAACACAACTCCTCCCCCCACTCATCCACCAAAGCATCCCCCTTCTCCCTCATGCTAGGCTATGAACCCTGCGCCTATCCCCCTCTAGGAACCACATTCATTCCTGCCCTCACTAATCACCTTTCCCACCTGGAAGAATCCAGAAAGGAAGCCCTGGCCGCCCATGAATTGGCCCAACGATTAATGACCCAACACGTCACATGGAAGTTTTCCCCTTAGAAAGTTGGAGATAAGGTCTGGTTAGAAGCGACTAATCTCCGCATTCCATACCCTTCTAGAAAACTCGCCCCGAAATGCCTCGGCCCCTTTGAAATCTCCCAAGTTCTATCACCGCTCACCTACCGCCTCCGCCTTCCACCCTCTTGGAAAATACACAACGTCTTCCATGCCACTCTTCTATCGCTGCACCACTCCACCGAAGCACATGGACCCTCTTTTCCCACTCCACCACCTGACATCATAGACGGTGAAGAAGAATATGAAGTGGACGGCATTCTCTCACACAAGGGCTCCCCTGGCTGCTATCGGTACCTGAGCGCATGGAAGGGTTACTCATCATCCAAAAATATGTGGGAACCTGAAAGTAATCTCTGCCATGCACAGACCATCCTTTCTAGATATAAAAAGACTCATAACCTATGATAGAACAATGTCCCTCGCCTTCCTCCACTTGATCATCTTCTTCTTAGCCCTTACCCCCCTTTTTACATATGTACAAAATGCCTTCATCCCAGTCTTCCGCTTCATCTTCCACACATTCAGTTATCTCTATCTCCTTGCCTTTATGCTCGTGTCCTGTTCGACCTACCTTTCTTCCTGCTTCCTCCATCTCCACACTTTACACCGGCATCCTCACCACTCCCGCCCTCATCCATGCCATCAAAAATGACCCTCTATTCCAAGAGGACGAGATATCCCAGGAATTAGTGCGCCTCTTCTTCGATGCCTCCTCTTCTCAACGTTTCCTTTTTCAATCTGCCCCCTCTGATCTACCTGCGAACTTTGGTCTCCCTCTTCATCTTTTGATTAACCGCATCCCCAAATGCGTCCTTACCATTCTTCACCTTCACAGTTTTCACATTTTCGTTGAACGACTTGAACCCCATCTAGTTTACCCTATCTTTAGGAATGTCTTTCTATCCATGCCCATGGATGCTTGTGATCGATACCAGTCTCTTCTTGCCACTACCCCCCAGTCCCCCTCCCCTTTATTTGTCCCTTCCCCACCTTCTCCTCCCCCTCTCCTTGCTCATCTCTCTGATACCACCTCTCCATCTGCTCCATCCCCTCTGTCCCCAACCCTGTTGTCTGATGACTACCACATAGACCAAACCGTTCTCTCCCGCAACCGAGCAAATGTCCAGTTCATCACACTTCCCAACGGACAACAGGTTCTCTCTTCGGCCACCCAGACTGTTGAATCTCCCTTCATCCGTCGCCCAGCCACAGCTTCTACCCGCTGTTTCCACTGTAATCTGCTGGGCCATTATCGAGACAACTGCCCTGAATACCGCTGCCCTTCCTGTCACATCCTCACACCTGGTCATCCCGCTCACTGTTGTCCTACAACCCGCTGCTCTTTCTGCATGCGCTGGGGTCACGGACCTCGCTTCTGTCCTGGAAGAGCATGTGCTCACTGCAACCAGGTTGGTCACCTCATCGACGACTGTCCATTTGAACATTTCACTGTGGAACAAGCCACTGTGCTCCACACTAGACCACCTACACCGGCTGATGGACATTGAGATATTTGAGCCAGGGGCTCGAGCATACGAAGGGGGTAATGTTACAGTTTCCCTCGTATACTGTGGTATCTTCTTTCTTTCCCTACTCCATCCCCAACATTCCCCTATCTTTGGAATGTACTTCTACGACTACCTCCACTTCATTATCATCACAAGTGGCTCCCATGTGAGCATTTTACCACTTTAGCTTTCCTCTTTTTCTTTGTCACCTTCATTTAGTCTTCTGCAGCAACAATTGTCATTGTTGCTTACTTATCTTCCACTTTCCATCACATTCTATGATGTTCCACGCTTACGCGTTCCTTTTGCTCGGCCTGGTCTGTGCACCTTTCCTTCTCGTATATAAACCTTTACTTTACTGCTTTGTATCTCCATTCTTGATCTGCGCAATACACACGTACTCTTGAGTCCTCCTTAGTCCCTCAGGCCTCCTCAGGCATCCTCACCCTTCGTCGCCTTCGGGCCCATAGTCTTAGTCCATTTCAATGAACGTATAGTCCTTGTCCTTTGGGCTGAGTTGTACCTCTTCATGAGTGTCCTGCCCATTGGAAGCTTAGTCTCGACCACTCGAAGTACACCCCTGCATAACAGACATTGTAACAAAGACCAATATGAGGTAGATCAAATTCTTGCTCATCATGGTATCACAGCATGAAGGCAGTACTTGATCTGCTGGAAAGGTTACTCATCCACCAAGAATACATAGGAACTAGAATGCAATCTGACAGATTCCCACAAACTCCTTCAGGCATATAAGGCTGCACAACCCAAAGACTTTCCCCCAACTGGCCAAAGAAGAAAGAAAGCATAGTACAACTCAACCCTTATGATAAATAGCATTATGATTTCTCTTTCCCCTTCTCTTGTTGCCTTCCTCTTGATTTCCTTTGTCTGCATCCTTATTCCCCTTTTTGTAGTTCTTCTTTGCTTGTGGGACACCCATCACCACCTTGTTTCCCAATGCATTAACATTTGCTACACCCTCACCCCCACCACCGTTGTCTACCAACACCACTTCCAGAACTGGGATCAGCCTGTCCAAGACCAACCCCCTATCCCTACTCTAATTATTGACCACACACAAGTGTGGTACTTTTCCATTGAGTTCACTGACATGGCCAACAAGAACAATGCAGGGTGGGGATCTGCCTTGGGAAGTGCTTGGTAACCCCCCACATTCACCAAACATTTTTGACATACATCCTTTTTGGTGATATTTAGACTTTATTCTTTCTGATTTACCTACTTATCAGCTGATCAGCAGACATTTACATGATGGCATTCTACCTATGCAACCCCTGTCTTGTCCCCTGGCTGTGGGAGACAACCTGCCATTATGCCTCAATCATCTCACTTGTCCTCAGCTGGTCAATTTTCTGTTTGACCTTCTCAGAGATCCTGCTGTTGTTTTTGCATTAGAAGATGTCCCCTTTTTCCAGAAATCTTTCTACCTTCCCTTAATCATATGTCTGTCAGGTTTCTATTTCATCACTCAACAATCCCTCATCACCCTCCTCCCTCATCTCACTTATGAAGAAGGTACTCAGGTAGAAATCAATGCTGAAGTTGCCTGTTCATCAGTCACATCCACATGAGAAATGATCAGGAATCTTGCTCTATTGGTGGGACTTCCAAGGGTGGTTCATAATCTCTCCAGAGAATTGGTGCTACCACACCTTAGACTCTACCTCTCCCTCCTCACAAACAATGAATGGCAATTTTACCTGTTTTCAGATGCCTCCAGATCTACCAACCACTGGGTTCATATGGGTAGAACCACTGGGGACAGAGAACTTTCTCCAGGACATTCAACACAACCAACCAGCCTATGGGTATCTATCCTGCTACATAACTTTGTCCCAGTTCATCCAGATACTCCCCAACCAGACCCCAGCACACCTGACTCCGTCTATCCTGTAATTCCAGTCCTGCCTCCACAACCCACCTGTGTCAGAGTTTACACCCAAAGAGCTCAACTCTCTCCAAAGTTGGTTTGCTCTGGTTCTACTCGCTCTGAACAATGTGCCAAGGAACCAAGCCCAACCCCTGGTGGATCACATAATGCAGATCAGCAGGAGAGCTCCCCCAATCAATCCTCCCCCTCTAAGTCTAGGGCATCTCAAAGGGGGTAGTTGCTTTGCTTCACTTGTGGGTCCATTGCTCACTTTAGATCCAATTGTCAACACTACCACTGCCCTTACTGTCACCTTCCTGCTCTTGGACATCCCCAATATGCTTGTCCACAATGCCTTTGCCCTCAATGTGGCCTCACCAGACATTCAGACCCTTTCTGTTCGATGTCACCAACATTAGATCATCATGCCAGTGACAACACCAGTGAGGAGTTCCACTCCAGTTGGGATGCTATCTGAGTTGGTGCCTCTGATCAACAACAGGGGTATTGTTACAAACTTGGAGTGATGGGCAGATTCCCCTATCTTTCTTCCATTTGATTAAGCACTTAACTTCTCTTCTCAGTATTACTACATCCCAGGATCAGACAGTCCCTGGCTGGACAATCACTCATACCTGGCCTTCCCTTTCTCTCCACAGCTGGATGAGTCATCTTTGATTTCCATGTTACTGCTGATTGCAGTCATGCCACTTTATTTTCCCACATTCTCACTTAGATGCAGCACAACTTACACCTTTCTGTTTTGGTTATGGTTACACTTCCCCTGTCTAAGGACACTTACTCCTCTGTACTGCATTCGTTCATGGTTACATGTCTCTCCCATATTCACACTGGACATCTCATGTTTGCCCTAAATCATGTACAGCTCTGTCTAGGTATTTATACATGCCTTGTACTTGTACTCTCCTCAGTTAGCTCTATGCAATCCACACATAGTCTCTTCCTGTCCATGAGTCCTTGTAAGGATAGTGAGATCTCTTCACTTTTGACAGTCTCATACCACTTGTTGAGTATGTGCTTGACAGTTAGGTTCTGCACATATGTGTAACATCATCAATGTGTTATTTGATGATGGCATCCTTCTTCATGAGGAGTATAGTCCTCGTCACTGGAGTTGGGGACTCAATAAGCCATGGTTGAGGGGTTCTCACTCTACTGCTTGAGTAGTAGGGGTGGAGGGATGAGTTAGCTCTTTTGTTACACATACATACAGAACCTAACTGTTGAGTGCACTCTCAATAAGTGGTGCAAGACTAGCAAAAGCAAAGAGATCACACTATCCTCTCAGGGACTTGTGGACAAATAGAAACTATGTGTGGATTACACAAAACTAACTGAGGAAAATACAAGTACAAGGCACATATAAATATCTAGACAGAGCTGTACACAATTTAGGGTAAACGTGAGATGCCTAGTATGAGAATGGGGAGACATGTAACTGCAAATGAATGTGGTACAGAGGAGTAAGCATCCTTTGACAGGGGAAGTGTAACTGTAACCAAAATAGGAAGGTGTAAGTTGTGTCATAACAAAGTGGAAATATGGAAAAGTAAAGTGGCACAACTGCAATCAGTGGTAACATGGAAATCAAAGGCAACTCATCTGGCTATGGAGATAATTAGAAGGCCAGATATGAGTGATCATCTGGCCAGGGGCTGTCTGATCCTAGAACTTGGTAAAACTGGGAGGAGAAATTAAATGTATAATCAAAAGGAAGAAAGATGGGGGAATCTGCCTGTAACACATTGTTCATAACAGCTACAGGTCATCCTTGGAGCTTAGGCACTCTTTTTAATGGCTATCAGCATCATGTACTCTGAAATGTATATAGTGGGACATCAGGCCATAAATGAGCTCTGGCATCTTGTGTGCAATTCAAATACCACAGCAATTACTGCAATGTTGAGAATCTGGCCCTCAGTATTTATAGTGACTCTAAAAAGTGTTTCAATGTCTAACCCTAATGCAGTGCATGAAGTGCATTGCAAACACCTGTGGGAATTTTGCTTGGCTTTGGTGGGAACAAACAATGTACATACTCTCAGCTACAACTTTGGTCTCTGGGTCATGTGATTTGGTTCAGTGATAGTAGAGATATGTCCATTTCAAATCAATAACTACATTAGAACACTTTTTCACTTTTGACCTAGAATAGGTATTTGATATATATTGATACTTGGTATAGCCTCCCTTGGCTTTAAGCACTGTCTCAAATCTCCTAGGCATGCTCTCAATCAATCCCTGACACACCTCAACTAGTATGTTATCCCATTCCTCTTGAGTCCTTCTCTACAACTCCTCTATTCCTTTGGAGTGATATTCATACCCAACAAGCTTTCTTTTGAGGTGACTCCATAGATGTTCTATAGGATTGAGGTCAGGAGAATGTGCTGGCCACTCCATAACCCTAAATTCCTGTTCCTCTAGCCATTTCTTGACCTTTTTGCACTTGTGCTTGGGATCATTGTCTTGCTGAAAGATGACACCAGAGGGGTTGAGACCATAGAATCCAATGAAATCCTGGAGTTCATCCTTCAAAATTTGAAGGTAAAGGTCTCCATCCATCCTAACATCAATCTTGGTAGCATAGCCAATCCCATCCCAAGTCATACAGCCCCACAACATCAAAGATCCTTCTGTTACAGTTTTCTTCACCTCTTGTCATATCCTTGTTCTTTCTTGTCTTCATTCCATTCAAATCCCTATCTTTGGCTTATTCACCTATGCTTATGATCACATCCTTATTGTCACAAGTGGTTCCCATGTGAGCATTATATCTCTTTGATTCACATCTCAGTTTCTTCTTTACATAGCCTCTCTGCAGCAATGACTGTCATTGTTGCTTACCTTTTCTCTGCTTTCTTTCATGTTCTATAATGTTCAATGCTTATGCATCCCCTCTCCTTTTCCTTATACATTCCCTTTGAGTATATAAACCTTCATCTACCTCCCTGTACTACATTCTTGATCTGTGCAATTTACACATACAGTGGCTCAAATAAGTGTCTCAATGTTGGGGCATTTTGGAAAGACTTGACATTTGCAAAAGAACTAAAATATATCAGCTCTAACCCTTGCAGGGTTATAAATAGCCCTGACCCCTGCCCTGAAGATGAGCCCTTAGTCATGTGATTTGGTTGCCATGTGATTGAGATATAACCATTTCAAAATGACATGTCATTGGGACACTTATTTGACCCTGATGTTATCA
>JBBPLS010000714.1:0-10649 GCA_038089895.1 Boletellus ananas | reverse complement strand
GCGGAGGGATTCTAACTCAGTGGGGGAAAGGGAGTAGATAGTGCCCAGAGGAGGCGAAGCGCCTTCTTCCAGATCAATTTTAAGGTCGTACTCACGATGCGGAGCAAGCTTGCTTGCTTTGGCCTTGTTGAAGACATCCGCAAAATCGTGGTATACCTCCAGAACACTGGAAAGATCCGGAGCTGGAGGGTCTGGGGAGACGGAGGCAGAGCGGAGCTTCGCTGAGTCCTCAGGCTGGAGATGGAGGGTGAATTGCACCAAGCCTTCGAGCTTGCAGGCACGAGCGTACGCTGCAGCATTGATGAAGGATATGCTTGGAGGAGATGGAGGAGGCATGTCGGGGATGGTTGGACTGAAGTCCAAGTCATCATCAGAGACGGATGCGGGAGGAGGAGGAGCCACCGGAGTGGGCTCCATGGAGGGAGGTACCAGGGATGTTAGCACTCATTGCGTGTTCGAGCGGAAGCTAATGCTGCCCAATACCCAATCAATCAATGGATTGTAGCGGGTGAGCCATGCGTGTCCGAGTACGAGCGCACAAGAGGAGTCCAACGGAGTTACGAAGAATGTTTCGGAGGTGACATTGCCAGAGGGAAAGCGGAGGCTGAGTTCGACAGTGCGGGAAATGGTCGTGTTGGATGATCCGTCCAGGAGCCGGAGAGAAACCAGAGGGACATCGTGATACGGGAGAGAATGTTTATTAACGAATGACGAAGCTACAAAACAGTGGGTGGAACCCGAGTCGACTAAAGCAGAGATGGAAGGAATGTCATACAGCGGAATAGACACAGAAGGCATGAGGGTGTTGGGATCGGAAAGAGCGGACGCGTTGAGTCGGACCTCCATGATTGTATACTCGGAGTCAACGCAGTCCCCAGGGTGTACGGAGTTCTGGGGGCTGCTGACTATTTTTTTGGCTCTGCAATAGGAGCGGAGGCGGCCGGAGTGACTGTCGCTGCGCACGCCTTTGCCTTGGAGGCCTTGCTAGTCGACTTCGGACAATCTTTTGCAGTATGTCCAGGGAGTCCGCAGAACATGCAGAGGCTGTTCTTGAAGCATCGCTGACGCTCTTCCTCAGTCAGCTTGCCATCCTTGCCCAAGTGTGAGGGCATGTCGGATGAAGCAGGCTTGCTGAGGGCGGGTTTGGAGGACAACGAAGTAGTCGCCTTGGGCATGGAGGAGGTACCGGAGGATTTGGTGGCGGAGGTGGATGACGCCGGAGTGGACTTGGGGGTGGCACTGGAGTTGGAGGGCGCGGGCTTGTTTTGACGGGCAATCTCCGATTTCCATTCCCAGTACCTCACATCGATGGTTTGTGCGAGGGTCTGGAGTTGGTTGAGCGTGGCAGGTTTGCCAACGCAGGAGATCTCATCCTTGATGCGGTCCAGAAGACCATTGTAAAAGATGTGACGGAGGGTGCCCGGCCCATAATCGTCTACCTGTCCTGCCAACCGATTGAACTCGACGACATATTTGTTGATCTGTTGACCATCCTTCATCGTCAAGTGGTCAAGCTGATGTTCCGCATCTCCGACCGGATCATGTGGACCGAAATTTGCTTTTAGTTCTTTGACAAATGTTTCATAGTCATCCATCCACAGAGGATGGCGACGGTAAGTAGCGGAGTTAAGGAGGTCCGGTTCGAACCATTCCAAGGCCATCCCCTTCAGGTAGGACTGTGCGAAGACAACTTTAGTGCAATCCAGCCAGAATGCCTTTGGGCGGTCCTGGAAGTTGAGCTTGCACTGCACCAAAAAGGTGCGGAGTTTGCGAGGGTCCATTCCGTCAAACGTGTCGGGCTCATGGACCTTGGTCCGAGAGGAGGAAGTGTCACACTTGGAGTTCGCTTTTGCAAGCGCATGGATCGCCTGAGTTAGGGCGAGCATGTTGTCAGGGGGTGGAGACGGGGATCAGGTGGATGGGATAGGAATGTTGTGGGGAGATGGCTGACGAAGTACACCATCCCAGCTTCCATTGCCCAGATCGTCAGGGTCATCACCAGGGTCACCACCCAGAGCAGGTGCGGCCTCTATGGCGGGATCGTCCGGAGCAAGGTCTTCGTCCCTGTGAGACGTGCTGCTAGGTGGCTGCGCGCGGCCAGGACGGGAGGGAGTGGGAGTCATTCTTCCGCTCAAGGGTGGAGGAGAGCTATGTCATGCTGGAAAGGAGAGGAAGCTCCCCGATCCAGGTGGTGGCGGAGGAGTGTCAGGTCAAGGGTTGGCACGGGCTTGCGCACGCGTCTGGATAATGCGGGTAGTCATGTCATAGGTACGGATGAATGCACAGGTGTGAGTTCAAATATACTGTCAAGTCCGGTCCTTCTTCGCTCTACTCTGGTTGGTTAGAGGTGTGGGAGACAAGGGGATGGGACGGCAGGTACGGAGTTGGGTTGGAGCAGGAGGACGCCGGCTTCAGTGATGTGGCTAGCACGCTGCACCTCTGTACGTTCGTGTCCTCGTATTTCAGAGGGCGGGATAGAGAGTATTGGAGACGGAATCTGACAGGGTTCACAGGAGAGGAGACTTAGGTGATATTTGAACTAAGGTATTACAACGGAGAGATGAGGCTTTATATACAGAGGACGGAAGCAAATTACTAACGGAGAAGTAAGTGATCAGTAAGCATAAACCCTTGGAGTTATACTCTGGAGACACGAAGGCCCGAGCTGTGCTTCACATAGCGAGCACAGCAACAGGAGAGTTCTACGTGCGATGTCAAAGTAGAATGGAGCAAACACGAAAGGAGAAAACAGAGACAAGAGGAATGGAAAGACAAGTCTGGAAGCGGAGTTTGATGGAGTTGGTCCGGAGCACTGGAGTTGAACTTAGGGATATGACAGAGACAACCCTCTGTCACTCCAGAAAATATCCAAGCTTCTCCTAGATGACTCGCCCCCCCACTCCTAATCCAAGAAGATCAAGAATATGCAGATGTTTTCACAGATCTCCCTACCCCTGTACAAACCATCAAATCCCTACCACAGATCAATATCATCCCAGATCCAGACGTCCCTATGCCTCCTACTACCCCTCAGAATGACCCTGCTGAGGAACACGAATCTCATAAGGCAGAGCGACGAGCTGGCCTCCCCGCTGACTTTTCTGGGGAAGCCTTGGATGCATCTCAATGGCTTGCTTCTATGGAAGCATACTTTGCCATGAACGAACATATTTATGATGACAATCAAAATGAATAAAGGATGAGGAGGAGTGTTTGCAGAAAGCTGGTATCCGAAAGCCCCACTCTCTATGTGGGAACTCTTTGCCGATAACTTTAACAACATCCCTGTTGGGGAAAAGGAAAGAGCCTGCAATGATCTATATTAAATGAAGCAATCAGACTTCCCAGAGCCGACCGAGAGTAGATTGCCCACGCATCTAAAATGAGGAAACTTTGATGCATATGCCACTACTTTCCAACTGAAAGTAGACAAAAGTGGCCTAACCCTAGCCCACAACAAAATCTTAATCAATGTCCTACGAAGAGGAGTCAATTCGAAACTGGCCAATATGATGGCCACTCTGAACCCCCAACCCAAGAATTGGGACAAATGGCTAAGTGCAGCATAGCGGTTTAACGAAAACCTGCTTCGACTAAGAAGGATTTGTGATCCAAAAAGGTTCCTCCCCCTCTCTTATGGAGGACCTTCTCAAGCTCCTTATGACCCCAATGCCATAGATATAGATGTAATTCACCTCACCCCAGTAGAGTGAGCAGAGCATATGAAGAACAACAAATGTTTTGTTTGCTACAGGGTTGGATGTGTTGGAGTTCAAACATTGTTTCTACATAGCCACATATGCTTACTAATCATGGACAATATCTTTCACTCATTTGCATCTATCCCACCTCAGTTGACTCTGTCATAGTCACCTGAGGTGAGACACTATCTACACATTCTTTGACCTAGTACTTACACTCCTGTAGACTTATTTTGCCTACAGGTAATTTAGTTGACTCTATCATAGTCACCTGAGACTTATTTTGCCTACAGGTTATGAGCTCCAGCGAGCTATACTAAAAGTATCACACAAAAGGTCTAGTATTAACTCATACTCAAAACAGAATGTCTACCAGAGTTGGAGACAGAGTACTGGAGGCTCCAAAGCTGGATGCTTCTGGAACAGAATGGCCAGTGTGGAGAAGCCACCTCGAGCTATCCCTCACAGCATATGGACTGTGTGGATACTTGTTCAGAACGAAGTCAATGCCTGCCAACCCTGCAATCGGTCAATCTCCTGGATGGATACCAAACACAGCAACTGAAATAAAGGCTGTCACAGAGTACAAAACTGCCGTCACAACATGGACTGAAGAAGATGCTGTTGTAAAACAACAAATTGCTGTCACTATCCCCAGTTCCCTTTATGTTGAACTCATATCCAAGGGCATGTCGCACAAGTGGTACACTACCTTGAAAGACAAGTTTGAAAACTGGTTGCTGGTTGTTGCACAGGAAAAGCGGCGACAACTCAATGAGCAATAGCTCAAAGAGGGTAGCGACATCCAGGTCCATTTCAACAAAATGCGACTCCTCCAAGAAGAGCTTGCATCACTTGGTTTGCCTGTCTCTGACAATGACCTATTCAACATGGTCTTTGCATCATTACCTTGTTCCTACAACCCTGTCCTCACCACCATCTCAACTGGCATGCGTGTATTGAAGCAGTGCATCACTGCCACTGAGCTTATGTCTGCTGCTATGGATGCATACAACCAATTTGTCGCACAAGGCACTGTGAAATCTAAACAGGAAAAGGAGGATGTAGCACTTAACGCCAATGCAAAAAGGGATAAGGGAAAGGGATATACAAAGAAATTTGACGGTGATTGTAACAATTGTGGGTGGCACAGACATTGAAGCAGGGACTGCTGGGAGGAGGGTGGCAGTAAACATGGCCAGGCACTAAAGTACTGGAAGTCGCAAGGCAAGAAGTCCAAAGCTACAGAGTTAGCGCATATTGCTGATGACGATGCAGAGCCAGACGGCATCTGGTTGGCAGATGTGTTGCCAAGTGAACTGGACACTGTAATGAGCTTCCCATATGCCATCTTAGCCCAAGCAAACTCGTCGACAACCACCATCGAGTTGTATGACAGTGGCACATCACAGCATTTGTCTCTCTACTGAGAGCAGTTTATCAACTTTGTCCCTATCGCCCCAAAACCAATTAAAGCAGCTGACACACAGTGATCTTCTCATTAAGGTTCCAAATGGGAATACCAAGACCCGCATACTCCTGAAAGATGTGCTCTACGTGCCATCCATGGGCATGACTCTCATCTCGGTCAGCAAGCTGGTCGCAGCTGGCTACATCGCACTTTTTCGTGACTCTGTTTGTCATATTTTCAACCCCCAGAAGCGACTAGTAGGGCAGATCCCAGTTAGCAATGGCCTGTATCACATCAAGTGCACCACAAAGCCAACATTCGCAGGTGCAGCTAACTCTGTGGAAACACTTACCATGGTAGAGATACATGCATGGCTCTCCCACATCATGCCATCCATGATATGCGACATGCTGGTGAAAGGAATGGTCAAAGGGATCAGACTAGATTTGCTACAACAAATGATGGGTCAGTGCGAGTTGTGTGAGTATGGAAAGGCCATTGGGAAGGTTTGTGAGCCAAAATGATGTAAACAGTTTGGGGATGAGGTCCATATGGACGTCTGGGGACTGTTGGATGTGCAGACACCTGGTCACAAGAAGTTTTATGTCTTGACAATCATACTCGCTACACCCACCTCTACCTCCTCATGGCGAAATCCAACACGTTCAATGCATACCAGACATACGCAGCATGAGCAAAGACACAACGTGGTGCCGTGATCAAATGTCTCTAATTAGACTGTGGTGGTGAGTACCTGAGCAATGAATTCAGCCGGTACCTCAAATCACAAGGCACTGAGTGCAAGCTTACTGTGCATGATACACCTCAGCACAACAGCATGGCTGAATGCCTCAACTGTACACTCGTTGAGCATGTGCAAACAGTCCTACACACTGGTGGCCTCCCAGAGAATCTGTGGGGGGAAGCATTAGCACATGTTGTTTGGGTCAAGAACTGAACAGGTTCCCGTGCACTTGACGGCAAGACACTGCATGAGTTGTTGATGGGTAAAAAGCCCACCCTCACAAACCTACCTGAGTGGGGTATGTGCATTTGGGTGCATGACGATAGTGGCCCCAAACTGGAGGCATGGGCTTGAGAGGGACACTGGGTCAGCTTCAATGTGGACAGCAGCACACACTGGATTTACAATGAAGACCACTGTGCTGTATCTGTTGAGTGCAATGTCTCATTTGCATGGCATGAGGATGCACCGTTGGGCTGGAAGAGAGCACCGATTGAGGGGGAGAGTCTAGCCAAGCCTGAAGGTATGAACAATCAGTACCAGGACAACAGCAAAACTCAGCCCAACATACTTGAGCTGCCATCTGCTCGCCCATCACCCCCTGCCATGCCAACACTACCCGCCGAGCCTCATCAATCTGATCATCAACAGACCAAGTTGTTGTACTTGTGAATGCTGTGCAATGGTGTTGGGATACACAACGGACGAAGTGCAGGACCAGTTGTACCCCATGGGATCCAAAAGGTGGCTCTTGAGGGCTGTTGTGAGAGCGAGGGGGAGCACACAGCCATAGAAGCTGATGTGGCTGTTGAATGGGGAGACTAGGACTCCACTTATGCAATGTACATGGGAATGCACAAAGCTGAAGCACTCAAACCATGCACCATTGATGACACATGCAAGCAACCAGATTGGCCACAATGGGACAAGGCAATAAGGGCAGAATTAAGGAGTCTTGATGATGCACACACCTGGGATGTTGTACCATGACCAGCAAAGGGCACGAACGTTGTTGACAGCAAGTGGGTCTTCAAGATAAAGAAGAATGCAGCTGGCGAGATCGACAAGTACAAAGTGCGGCTTGTCACTCGCAGATTCATGCAAATACAAGGAGTTGATTACTATGAAACCTAAGCCCCGGTCACCTGCCTGTCATTGCTCTGTCTTATTCTTGCCATTGCCGCCCACTACAACTGGGACATCGACGTTTTCAACTTTCACTTGGCATTTCTCAATGGCCAACTAGATGAAAATGAAATTATATTCATGGAGTTACCCCCAGGCTTTGACAAATGAGGCAAGGACCTCGTTGCACATTTATGTGTGGCACTGTATGGCTCGAAACAAAGCGTGCTGAAATGGTACCAATGGCTCTGCCATGAACTCACCGAGTTAGGCCTCAATCGTACTGAATCGGACTGGGGCGTTTTTGTCACATGAATAGGTGTAGACCTACTTATTCTTGCATCACACGTTGACGACTGCACCATTACAGGATCGTCAAAAGTGCTTGTTAAAGTGTTTAAAGAGGAAATTGGGTCTCAATTCAAAATTGCCAATCTAGGGCCTATTAGCTGGCTTCTCGGGATGAAAATCACTCACGACCATGACACTCAGACATTGTCTATATCACAACAACCATACATTGAAGCGATTCTAGCAAAGTACAATTTCACTGATCAAAAACTAGTATCCATTCCAATGGACCTGAGCATCCAGTTATCGCAGTTGCAATTGCCAAACTCAGCCATTGACATCACCAAGATGCGCCAGGTCCTGTATTATGCTGTGCTGGGTTCACTCATGTACCTAGCTGTGGGTACATGGCCTGATATGGCATTTGTCATCTTGACACTAGTGCAATTTATGGAGAATCCAGGCTTACTGCATTGGGAGGTGTTAAAATGTGTCTACCGCTATCTCATCAGCACAAGAGCATTGTCGTTGACCTATGGGATGCTGAAGAAGAACCTAGTTGGGTATGCCAATGTGGATGGTGCATCACAGGAACATCATCATGCTATATCTGGATACATGTTCCTCATAGATGGTGGGGCTATTTCTTGGAGCTCATGCAAACAAGAATTGGTCACACTCTCAACCACGGAAGCTGAGTACATTGCGTCAATGCATGCCGTGAAAGGAGCGCTATGATTGTGTCGTCTCATTGGCAAAGTATTTGGACCACTCTGCAACCCAACCATACTCTACAATGGCAATCAATCTGCAATTGCACTGACTAAGGATGGTAATTACCATGCATGTACTAAACATGTTGACATTTGCTACCATTTTATTCATTTCTCTGTTGCTGCTGGTTCCATTCTTTTACTTTATTGCTCTACAGACAGCATGGTTGCTGACACCCTTACTAAAGCACTCCCTTCTGTTAAAGCTAAGCATTTTGCCTCCGAACTAGGACTCCGCACAGTTTGAGGGGGAGTGTTGGAGTTCAAATGTTATTTCTACATAGCCACATATGCTTACTAATCATGGACAATGTCTTTCGCTTGTTCGTGTCTATCCCACCTCAGTTGACTCTGTCATAGTCACCTGAGGTGAGACACTATCTACACATTCTTTGACCTAGTACTTACATTCCTGTAAACTTATTTTGCCTACAGGTAATTTAGTTGACTCTGTCATAGTCACCTGAGACTTATTTCACCTACAGGATGTCGATTCACCAATCACAAAGGAGATACCAAAACTTGTTATTTCCTACAGAAACAACGAGTAAACACTATAGAAGTTAATCAAACAGATGCTCTTGGTGAATTCATCCAGAATACGGCTCTCCCTAGGGATGAATTACTTTGTATCCTAAAGCTCTGTGCTCCAGAACCCACTGAACAAGTCCACGCAGTTTACACCACCAATAGTTTGGGTTTTTAAAGAGTGTCACAACCATGACAAGTCTGACTAGTTCTGACCTGTGTTACCCACTCCAACTCTATTTAGATCTCTCCAATTCCGTTCTCCCTTGTTCATATGTTTCTCCTCTCTCTCATTCCCTGTACTCCGGATCTGACTCTGATCCATGCCTTGTTCCTGATCAGTGTCAACCATTCATGTTAGAGTTCCTGTCCATGTGCTCTAGCCTTTCAGATGGAGTATCCATCTGTCTCCTGTCATCTTGTAACACAATCCCTGTAACTATGATACCTCCCCTTCTCCATTTGTCTCTCTCTTTGTCGTACACAGCCTCTGTATCCTGTATTTAATGTACGATCTGCTGAGGGCTTATCCCTCAGTTCAAATATCAACTTAGACTCTATTCCCTCTCACTCCTCAGTTCCCTCTGTCGGATTCCAACTCCGACTTCTGTTCTCCTTGTCCCTCTGACGATCTGGCGTCTTGCCACCTCATCCCTCTGTCCTCTGACCATTCCCATTCTAAACAAGAGGACTCGAATGCATAAGGGTGCAGCATGCCCTCAGCATTGCTGAAGCCAACATCCTTGCCCCCTCTCATTCCTTTGCCTCCGACCCATCCTCATCTCTCACTCTCCTGTGCAACTCTGACTGATTAGAGCGGAGTGGAGTAGACCCGAACTTGACAAAGAGGAGGGAAGTAGCAATGTCATCTTCTCCTCATGTCATCACTCCTGTATTTGTATCAGGTATCCACTCTAGAGCAATCAAACTCCCTATTCACCTAAATGAACCAGGAGCCACCTGAATCATTGTAGCAACCGCATTAGTCAACAGCAGAGCAACTGAATGTTTTGTCAATAAGCATCTTGCACAGGCAAATCATTGGCACATGATCTGCCTAAACACCCTGATCCAAGCCCATAACATTGATGAGACAGACAACCGAAATGGAATGATCTGCTATTACGTCACATTAACCTTAACAATTGGGGAACTTACGGAAGATTGATGCTTCCTAGTCATTGACTGTGGAAATGAAGGAGTCATTCTTGGGATCAATTGGTTACGCGAACAAAATCCAGAAATAGACTGGGCAACGGGAATGATCACACTATCCGATCAACCATAGATAACTACAAATCAGGATCCTCTCTCTCAGTGATACCTGCTGAGATACCTAGATCTCGACCTAGAAATCCACAATGAGGCATTATATCAACAAGCTTTGCTTCATAAAATTGGGAAGCTCACTCTCTCTACCAAATTGGCCCAACAAAATCAGGAAAAAGAACAACCTTTACTACAAGAATATCAGACCTATCAGGATGTCTTTGGAGAACCAAAACTGGGCAAACTTCCCCTACATCAACCCTATGACCACACTATCAATCTTACCCCTTCCTTTATACCAAAAGTTGCAAAAGTCTACCCATTAAATCCAAAAAAGATGCAGGCATGTAAAGAGTTCATTGATGAACATTTAAAGTCTGGAAAGATCAAACCTTCCAAGTCACCTCAAGCCTCCCCTTTCTTCTTCGTCCAAAAGAAAGATGGGGGACTATGACCTTGCCAGGACTATAGATACCTCAACGAACACACCATCAAAAATGCCTATCCACTTCCCTTGATATCTGAGTTAATGGATAAACTCTGGGGATCAACAATCTTTACCAAAATAGACATTCGCTGGGGATATAACAATGTCTGTATCAAGCCAACAGATACTTGGAAGGTAGCCTTCATCACCCCCTTCAGACTTTTTGAGCCACTTGTCATGTTTTTTGGCATGTGTACAGTGACTCACAAAATTGTCCCAATGTTTTGCACTTTTTGATTGTTCATTGAATAACTCTGGGGGACAAACACATATAAACAAAGTGTTGGTGTATCAATGAAAGCATGTACTAAGGGCTAAG
>JBBPLS010000713.1:0-10655 GCA_038089895.1 Boletellus ananas | reverse complement strand
GTTGCGTGTCCCTTCCCCATTCACACTAGGTATCTCACGTCTACCCTAGAGCGTGTACAGCTATGCCTAGGTATTTATACGCGCCCTGTACTTGTAGTTTCTCCAGTTAGTTCTGCGCAATACACACATAGTTTCTATCTGTCCACGAGTCCTTGCGAGGATAGTGAGATCTCCTTCCCATCGATAGTCTCGCACTACTTGTTGAGTGTGTGCTCGACAGTTAGGTTCTGCGCGTTAGCGTAACAAAAGAACTAACTCGTCCCTCCGCCCCTGCTACCTAGCAGAAGGGCGAGAACCATCCACCACGGCATATCGAGTACCACCCGAATCTTCCGACAAAGATTACAACCCACCAGAGGAAAGAGAATTCTCCCACTCTGAGACAGAACATCGGCGATCCCCTTCACCTCCCCTCGCCCGATGATGAGTATCTGGAAGACCCCCACCCAATCCTTCATTCGAACGACGACGTAGACGACCCTCCGTCACCCCAGACTCTATACAGGCTTCCCCTGGACGCCTCGCACCCCCAGTGCTCACTCAAGAAGAATCTTACGAGGACGTCTTCATCTCTACCCCAATCCAACATACCCCTCCCAGAATTACTGTCGTCCCAGACGAACCAATGCCTTCCACTTCGGCCCAACCGATATCCCCTGAACCCTTTGGGGAGGAACACAAGAAGGCAGAAAGACGAGCGGGCTTACCCGCGGACTTCTCCGGAAATGAGTCCGATGCTACCAGGTGGCTCCTATCCATGGAAGCCTACTTCCTTATAAATGAGCACCTCTACAATGACGACGCCTCCAAAATCCTAACCACTCTCAATAAGATGAACAAAGGACGAGGAGGGATCTTCGCTGAGTCCTGGTATCTCCAGACGCCTACGGCTACCTGGGAAACTTTCGCCAATGCTTTTAAGGCTGCCTTTGTCCCCGCCGGGGAAAAGGAAAGAGCTCGCAATGACCTATATGAACTACAACAACATGACTTCCCGGACCCGACCGAGGAAAAGATGCCGGCGTATGTGAAGAGAGGAAACTTCGATGCCTATGCGGCCACCTTTAGACTGAAGGTTGGCAAGAGTGGTCTTACCAAAGACCACCATGACATTCTGATCGATGTCCTACGAAGAGGGGTAGACCATAAGCTGGCCGAAATGATGACCACGCTTAACCCTCAACCAGCAACTTGGGAAAGTTGGCTGGAAGCCGCGCAAAGGTTTAATGAGAACCTGTTGCGCCTTAGGAAGATCCGGGACCCAAAGAGATTCTTGCCTCTCCCCTACGGAGGAGGATCTAGCCAAGCTGCAAGGGACCCCAACGCCATGGAGATTGACGCGATTCACCTCACTCCAGTGGAACGAGCTGAGCATATGAAGAACAATAAATGCTTTGTATGCCACAGGGTAGGATGCCGATCTACCAATCATCGAGGAGGATCCAGGACCACCCCCCCTCGTCGCTTCCCTCCGAAGCAACGAGTCAACGCAGTGGAATCCTCCACAGATGCCTTAGGGGAGTTCATTCAGAACACAGATCTCCCCCAGGACGAATTACTCTGCATCCTGAAACTCTGCGCCCCTGACCCCGTGGAACAAGTCCGCACGATCCATACTGCTGCACCATCAGATTTTTAGAAGGGAGGGAAGTAGCAATGTCTTCTCCTCCCCATGTCATCACTCCCGTATTTGTATCAGGTACCAACTCTAGAGCAATCAAACTCCCCATTTACCTATACGAAATCGGAACAACTCGAAACATTGCAACCACCACTTTAGTAGATAGCGGTGCTACTGGATGCTTCGTCAATAAGCATCTCGCAAAAGTCCATGGATGGACAACGACATGCCTGAAAACCCCTATTCAGGCTCATAACGTAGACGGGACGGATAACCAAAATGGAATGATCCGTCATTACATCACTCTCACGTTAAAGATCGGTGATCTAACCGAAGATCGACGATTCTTCATCATCGATTGCGGACATGAAGGAGTGATCCTTGGGATCAATTGGTTACGAGAATGGAATCCCCAGATTGACTGGTCTATGGGGACACTCTCCCTTCCTGACCGAACCTTTACCCCTCGGACCGAGGACCACATCTCCCAACAATATCTCATCCGCTATCTTAACCTAGACCTAGAAGAACGGAATGAGGAGAATTTCCAGCGAGCTCTACTCCAACGAATAGGAAAATTAACCCTTTCCACTGAACTCGCTCAACAACAACAGAAGGAAGAACGACCACTTCCCCCGGAGTATAAGGCCTTCCAGGATGTGTTTGAAGAACCTATCGCAGGAGAACTGCCTCCACACCGACCATATGATCATGCAATCGATCTCACCCCATCTTTCATTCCACGCGTGGCAAAAGCCTATCCACTCAATCCGAAGGAATTGGAAGCTTGTAGGGCATTCGTTGACGAACATCTAAAGTCTGGCAAGATTAAACCATCTAAATCTCCCCAGGCTTCGCCCTTCTTCTTCGTACAAAAAAAGGACGGAGGTCTACGACCTTGTCAGGACTACCGATATCTCAACGAGCATACTGTCAAGAACGCCTACCCCCTTCCTCTCATCTCCGAGCTCATGGATAAACTTTGGGGATCCTCTATTTTCACAAAAATGGATATACGATGGGGATACAATAACGTTCGCATTAAACCCTCAGATACCTGGAAAGCAGCCTTCATCACCCCTTTTGGATTATTCGAACCGCTGGTTATGTTCTTTGGCATGTGTAACTCTCCTCCCACGTTCCAAGCCCTCATGGACGACGTCTTCCGCGATATGGTAGCGGAAGGATGGCTGATAATCTACATGGACGATCTTATCATCCACTCGGATAATCCCAAGGAGCATCACAGGCGTACTTTGCGAGTGCTCCAACGAATGAGAGAAAACCATCTATTCTTAAAACTCTCCAAATGCTTCTTCAACGTATCTGAGGTGGAATACTTAGGAATGATCGTATGACCAGGCCAAATCGGACTCGACCCCACCAAACTATCCACCATCAGAAACTGGGAACCACCTAAATCTGTCAAAGCAGTCCGATCATTCATTGGGTTCTGTAACTTCTACCGAAAGTTCATTCCCAACTTTTCAGCCATCTGCAGACCTCTGCACGACTTGACGAAGAAAGGAGTTCTGTGGACTTGGTCTGAACAGTGCCAGGATGCATTCACAGCCCTCCGAGATGCTTTTCTCAAGCAACCTGTCTTACGCATGCCTAACCCTGCGGAACCTTTCTGGGTCATGACCGATGCTTCCCTTGTCGCATCAGGAGCTATCCTCATGCAGAAGGATACCAATGGAGATCTTCACCCTTGTTCCTACTTCTCCAAAACCTTTGCCCCTGAAGAACGCAACTATGACATCTATGACAGGGAACTTCTCGCTGTCATCCGGGCATTAGAGGAATGGCGCCAATATCTGACTGGAACCCCACACCGCATCACCATCATCACTGATCACAAGAACTTGGCATACTTCAAACAACCACATAAACTCTCCCGACGCCAAGCTAGATGGATGTTGTTCCTGCAGGACTTCGACCTGTCATTTCAACATACCCCGGGCACTGCAATGGGCCCCGCAGACGCACTCTCCCACCTCCCTGACGTGGATGTTACAGAGGACAACCAGGATGTCACCCTCCTATCTACCACGCATTTTTTTCGGGCCTTGGATACCACTCTGGTAGAGCAGATCTCAACGTCCACCCCGACTGACCCCCTTGTCATCGATGCCCTGGCTACACTGGAACAAGATCACTCTCTCCTACCACGTGCTTCCCACGCAGATTGGTGGTATACCGATGGATTGCTGTACTTCTGCAATCGCCTCTACGTCCCAGAGTCTGCTCATACTTCTCTTATTCGATCTTTGCACGAGTCCACCGCAGGAGGACATGGCGGTTTCTTTCGCATGCTTCACCTCGCTCAACAGGATTATTGGTGGCCGGGGATGTCTACCTTCATTCGTAAATTCGTGGCTGGCTGCTCTGTCTGCCAGGCCAATAAGGTGATCACCCACCCGACCACACCGCCCCTATCCCCAATCCCTTCTATCGCCACTCGTCCGTTTCAGCAAATCTCCGTGGATTTGATCTCCACGCTGCCCCTGTCCTCGGGTTTTGACTCTGTACTGGTCATGGTTGACCATGGGCTTACGAAGGGGGTAATTTTCCTTCCTTGTCACTCTACGATCGATGCAGCCGGCGTAGCATGTTACGCGAACGCGCAGAACCTAACTGTCGAGCGCACACTTAACAAGTGGTGCGAGACTATCGATGGGAGGGGGATCTCACTATCCTTGTGAGGACTCGTGGACAGGTAGAAACTATGCGTGTATTGCACAGAACTAACTGGAGAAACTACAAGTACAGGGCGCGTATAAATACCTAGGCATAGCTGTACATGCTCTAGGGTAGATGTGAGATACCTAGTGTGAATGGGGAAGGGACACGCAACCGCAGACAAATGCGATCAGAGGAGTAAGCGTCCGTGAGATAGGGGAAGTGTAATTGTGGCCAAATGCGGAAGGTGTAAGTCGCGTCGCGCCCAAAGAAGAATGTGGGAAAGTACAGTGGCACAACTGCGATCAGCGGTAACATAGAGACCGAAGGAAACCTATCCGGCTGCGGAGTGGAATAGAAAGCCGGGTATAGGCGAGTCATCAAGCCAGAGGCTGTCCAACTCTGTGATCAAGGAATGAGTCGAAGTAAGAGGGAAGTCAACCGGAGAAAGAATAGGAGATTCGATGCACTCATCTATGATTGTAACATAGCATCTCTATTTTTCAAACATATCTTTCCCCGGTTTGGCTTACATGATTGTTGCATATCTGATCAAGGACCACAGTTTGCCTCGGCCTTCGCCCACGAACTATCTCGTCTGCTCCAATACGACCTCGCCTTATCCACTGCTTACCATCCACAAACCGACGGTGAAACCGAACGGGTCAACCAGGAACTGGAGACTTATTTACAGATCTTTTGCCAAGGCGACCCTCACACCTGGGCCGACCTTCTCCCTATGGCTGAATTCGCTCACAATTCCGCAGTCCATTCCGTGACTAAACAGACCCCTTTCTCGCTAATGATGGGTTACGAACCACGGGCTTATCCCGCCATCGGACAAACATTCCTCCCTGCTCTCGAGGAACGGCTGACTATTCTCAACAAAGCCCGAGATGAAGCGCAGCAAGCACATCAGGTGGCGCGACAGGCTATGACAGAAAGGGTCTGATCTTCTTACAAACCATGGAAAGCCGGAGACAAGGTGTGGTTAGACAACCGCAACCTGAAGCTTCATTATGCCTCGCGGAAATTAGCCCCTCAGCGAGAAGGTCCCTTTGAGATCGTTCAAGTAATATCTCCTGTCGCTTACAAACTTAAGCTACCCCCTACCTGGCAGATACATCCGGTGTTCCATGCCAATCTGTTGTCCCCATATAAGGAAACACAGGAACACGGACCCAATTACCCGAACCCCCCGCCCGAGCATCTTGACGGAGAAGAACAATACAAGGTAGATCAGATTCTTGCTCATCGAGGCACCGCAGCACGAAGGCAATACTTGATCCGATGGAAGGGTTACTCATCCGCTGAGAATACCTGGGGACCCAAACGCAATCTGACAGGTTCCCACGAACTCCTTCGAGCTTATAAGGCTGCACGGCCCAAAGCCTTCCCCTCAACAGGACGAAGAAGACAAAGAACGTAGCACAACCCCACCAACTACTTAAAGTACCATGTTCTCAGTTTCTCCTTCTTTGTTCACCTTTCTCCTCATTTTCTTTGTTTGTTTCTTCTGCCCCTTTTTATTAGTCCTTCTTTGCCTTTGGGACGCTCACCGCCGCCTCCTCGCACTTCGGACAGGAGTCCGCTACGCTCTCACCCCGGCTCAAGTCGTTTATCGCCAACGCCAGACTCCTCCTGACGAGGATACCCCTGGTCAGGATCAACCCATCCAACCTTTACTAGAGATCGACTGAGCACAAGCTTGGTGTGTCTCAGTAGAGTTTCCCGATCTTGACTACAACAGTTCCGGGTGGGGCGCCGCACGAGGGGACCCGTGGTAGTTCCCCTTTTATTCCTTTAAATATTCATCCTTTTTGACAATTCATCGATTTTGTTTTGGCCGATCTTCCCATGTACCAACCCATCGGACAACATCTTCGCGACGCTGTCATCCCTATGCACCAACCCTCTCGCCCCCTGGATCCGGGAGACATTCCTCCACTGCGTCTCAATCGCCTCCCTCACGCTACTCTGGTTAACTTCGTGCTTGATTTGCTTAGAGATCCTGCTTGCGCCTTCGCCTTAGAAGATACCGAGATCTTCTATGGGTCGGCCTATCTCCCTATTGTTGTTCGTCTCGCTGGTTTCTATTTTATCACCCAATGAGCCATCCTTGATCTACTTCCCAATATCACCTGGACCACGGACAACACCCACTGGATCACCCTCGAGGTTGCCCTATCCTCGCTCACCTCAACAAGAGAGACTATCGGGGATTTCGCCCTATTATCGGGATTCCCTAGGGCGATTCGCCAACTCCCGAGGGAACTCATCCTCCCTCATCTGCGACTCCATCTCTCACTCCTCTCTCTCGACGAGCGACAATTCTACTACTTCCCAGATGTCCCCTCACTCTCCCCAGAATGGACTCCTTTGGGTGACACCGATCACAAACCAGAACTTTCCGCAGGACATTCGCCACGGCCAACCAGCCAGAGGATACCTACCCCCGAGCACAACTTCGTCCCAATCCGACCAGACACCCCAATACCTGACCCCACGACCCCGCCAAGGTCTAGACAGCCGATACCAGTCCCTCCTCCCCGACCCAAATCTATTAGAACTCTCTCCAGAGGACATAGGCCTAGTGCGCGCATGGTTCTACCTGGCACTAGAGGCGATTCGGACCCGGTCAAACAGTCCACAGCGGTATTGGGTAGACCAGATGATGGCATTGAGCGGCAGGATTCCTCCAATAGCCCTTCCCCCATTAGTTCTCCAACATCTAGAAGGCGGAGATCGGTATGCTTCGTATGCGGGTCCTCAAGTCACCATCGACCCACATGTTGATCTTACAAATGCCCTTACTGCCACGTTTCCGCTCCCGGTCATCCCCAATACGCTTGCCCTCAATGCCTTTGTCCCAATTGCGGAAAGGCAGGACACTCCGCGCCTTTCTGCCCACGCACATCAGGGGATGATTTTCATGCCAGCGACGACGCCAGTGAGGGCTCACACACCAGTGGGGATATCTTCTGAGTCGGTGCCTCTGATCTACAACGGGGGTATTGTTACAACCATAGATGAGCGCATTGAATCTCCTATTCTTTCTCCGGTTGATTTCCCTCTCACTTCGACTTATTCCTTGATCACAGAGTTGGACAGCCTCTGGCTCGATGACTCGTCTATACCCGGCTTTCTATTCCACTCCACAGCCAGATAGGTTTCCTTCGGTTTCTATGTTACCGCTGATTGCAGTTGTGCCACTGTACTTTCCCACATTCTTCTTTGGGTGCGACACAACTTACACCTTCCGCATTTGGCCCTGATTACACTTCCCCTATCTCACGGACACTTACTCCTCCGATTGCATTTGTCTGCAGTTGCATGTCCCTTCCCCATTCACACTAGGTATCTCATGTCTACCCTAAGGCGTGTACAGCTATGCCTAGGTATTTATATGCGCCCTGTACTTGTAGTTTCCCCAGTTAGTTCTGCGCAATACACGCGTAGTTTCTACCTGTCCATGAGTCCTTGAGAGGATAGTGAGATCCCCTTTCCATTGATAGTCTCGCACCACTTGTTGAGTGTGCGCTCGACAGTTAGGTTCTGCGCGTTCGCGTAACACAGAATGGTATTTGGAACGGAAGGTTTCAACTGAGAGACATGGAAAACAGGGTGAATGGACTTCATGGAGTTGGGGAGTCAGAGCATGAAGGAGTGGGTACTGGGGCACATGATGATAGGGAATGGTCCGAGATTCTTGTTGGACAACTTGTGAGATGGGTGCGTGGTCCGGAAGCACTTGGCCTTTACATAGACTGCATCTCCAACGCTGAAGTCTGGAGGAGGGGTGCGCTTGGCATCAGCGGGTCCTTGGTACTGCTGCTGAGCCAGAGCCATTTCAGAGCAGAGGAACTCGTGGAGTTCATGCAAATTGGAGGTGAGCTCCTGAGCACGAGAAGAAGTCAGGGAGACAGAGGTGTTGACAGAAATGTTCAGATGATATCCTTTGTTAGCAAAGAATGGCGAAATGCTGGTAGTGGCACTAGGCACATTATTGAATGAGAACTCCGTGAGAGGCAGGAGTTCTGCCCAGTTGTCCTGTTGGTAGTTACAGTAGATCTGGAGATACTGCTCGAGGGTTTGGTTAGTCCACTTGGTCTGACCATCTCCTTCCGGGTGATAACCAGAGGTAAAATGGAGAGTCATCCCGAGGGCCTTACCCAGGGAGTGGAAGAAGTGCGAAACGAATTCCAAACCTCTATTGGACGTGACATGGGACGGAACTCCATGCTTGGAGAACACATGCATTATGAAAATTGTCACTAACTCCGGAGTGGAGATGGTGTTGTGGGTGGGGATGAATATGGCTTGCTTGGAGAGACAATCTACAACTACCAGTATGGCAGTGTATCCATCTCCAGAGCGGAGATGGTGTTGTGGGTGGGGATGAATATGGCTTGCTTGGAGAGACAATCTACAACTACCAGTATGGCAGTGTATCCATCGGAGGAGGGGAGGTGTTCTGTGAAGTCCATGGAGATTGAATTCCACAGACATTCAGGGATGGGGAGTTGCTTCAGTAGTCTATATGGACAATGGCGGGGAACCTTGGCGCAAGCACACGAAGTGCATGAGCTGACGTACTCCTTGACTAGGGAGCGGATACCCGGCCAGGTATACTCTTGTCGGATCAACTCTAAAGTCCAATTTTGGCCAAAATGACCAGTGAGAGGGTGGTTGTGTTTAAATTGGAGGACCCGGAGGCAGAGGTTGTTAGCATCCGGAACGTAGATTCTTCTGTTGAGACGGAGGAACTGGTTGGAGCCGACTGACCAACAAGGGTCAGAGGTATCAGAGATGTGACGCTGAGCCATGGGATTGGAGGGAAGTGCGGAGAGAATGTCGAGGTGGAGCTGGTCCACGTCGACAAGGACTGCAGTGTGAATGGCGGGGGTGAGGAGGCAAGTAGCTCGAAGGGAAGACGCGAGCTGTTCCTGTGTGAAACTGGACAGAGGTTGTGGGGATTGACGCGAGCATAGTCCCCATCCCCCTCTTTGGGATAGACGTCCCAGTGTCTAGTAAGGGAATCGGGCTTAGCTCCGAGGCGGCTGGGACGGGAACGAATGACAAGGTGGAATTGGCAGAGGAACTCTGACCAGCGCGCCTGTCGCTGGGTCAGGAGTTTCGAGGAAGTAAAGTACTCAAGGTTCTTATGATCCGTGACAACGTCAACCAGAGAGGCAGAGCCCTCGAGGTAGTACTGCCAGTGCTGAAAAGCTTCAAAGATAGCCAAAAGCTCCTTGTCATGGGTGTCGTAGTTGAGCTCTGGAGCGGAGAGTGTTCAGGAGTAGAAAGCGACCAGGTGGACCTTGCCATCAGAGCATCTGATGGACAAGATGCCGGTGATGGCATAGTCCAAGGCGTTGGTCTCTACGATAAGTGGGGCGTCCAGAACCCAATGAGTGAGGATAGGAGTGGAGGTGAAAGCAGTCTTCAGACGCTGGAAAGCGGAGCGGCACTCCAGAGTGAAATTCCACGGGGCGTCCTTCTGCGTCAAGCGGGTAAGGGGCACGATGATGCTGGAGTAATCGAAAATAAAACGACGGTAAAAGTTGGCAAAACCGAGGAAAGACTGGATGTCCTTCACCTTCTGAGGCTCCGGCCAATCGGAGATGGCCTTCACCTTTTCCGGTGACATGGAGAGACCCTCGGTGGATAACTGGAAGCTGAGGTACTCGACTGAAACAGAGTGGAACTTGCACTTCTCTGGCTTGGCGTAGAGGTTGTGCTGCCAGAGGTGGTGGAGGACTTCATGGACGTGCTTCTTGTGGGACTCAAGATCTGGAGAATAGATCAGGATGTCGTCAAGGTAGATGACGACACAAACATCAAGGAGGTCGGCGAAAATGCTATTGACGAACCTCTGGAACGCTGCCGGAGCATTGGAAAGACCGAAAGGCATTACACACCATTCAAAGGAGCCGTAGCAAGTGCGGAAAGCGGTCTTCCACTCGTCGCCTTCGGCGATACAGACAAGGTGATAAGCGTGACAGAGGTCGATCTTCGTATATATCCAGGCTTTAGACGGAGCGTCCAGGAGGTCAGAGATCAGCGGAAGCGTATACTGATCTTTCTTGGTGATCTTGTTTAGCCCTCGGAAGTCCACGCACAAATGGAGTGAACCATCCTTCTTGTGGATGAACAGGACCAGAGCTCCATGAGCAGAGCTGGACTGTTGGATGAACCCATGGTTGAGATGCTTGTCGAGGAACAAGCGGAGGGATTCTAACTCAGTGGGGGAAAGGGAGTAGATAGTGCCCAGAGGAGGCGAAGCGCCTTCTTCCAGATCAATTTTAAGGTCGTACTCATGATGCAGAGCAAGCTTGCTTGCTTTGGCCTT